>PISX010011813.1:0-63459 GCA_004024625.1 Mellivora capensis
AATGGCTAAAATTAACAAGTCAGGAAATGACAGATGCTGGCGAGGATGTGGAGAAAGGGGAACCCTCCTACACTGCTGGTGGGAATGCAAGCTGGTGCAACCGCTCTGGAAAACAGCGTGGAGGTTCCTCAAAAAGTTGAAAATAGAACTACCCTATGACCCAGCAATTGCACTACTGGGTATTTACCCTAAAGATACAGATGTAATGATGTGAAGGGGCACACGCATCCGAATGTTTATAGCAGCAATGTCCACAATAGCCAAACTATGGAAAGAACCTAGATGTCCATCAACAGACGAATGGATAAGGAAGATGTGGTATATATACACAATGGAATACTATGCAGCCATCAGAGGAAATGAAATCTTGCCATTTGCAATGATATGGATGGAACTAGAAGGTATTAATGCTGAGCAAAATAAGTCAATCATAGAAAGACAATTATCATATGATCTGATATGGGGAATTTGAGAGGCAAAGTGGGGGATCTAGGGGGTAAGGAAGGCAAAAATGAAACAAGAGGGATTGGGAGGGAAACAAACACGCAAGACTCTTAATCTCAGGAAACCAGCGGAGGGTTGCTAGGGGGAGGTAGGGAGAGGGTGGTGGGTGATGGACATTGGGGAGGGTATGTGCTACGGTGAGTTCTGTGAAGTGTGTAAGCCTGAGGAATCGCAGATCTGTACCCCTAAGCAAATACTACATTATAGGTTAATAAAAATAATAAAAAAAAGAACACGTCACGGTTAATTTTTCTCCACAGTAAACATCTTATTTATATATAAAACAATAGTTCCTACAATATACAAATAATCGAATCCTGAACTTGTAAGTCAGATATAAATTCTTCCTAAGGCACTCTAGTCCAGTGCTATCAAACGTCAGAAGTGCTATTTAGAGTAAATTCTAGTGAAATGCTATTTACTTATCCATCTAGATGTTTTAATAGTTTATTTATTTACTTAATATTTTATTGCTTGACAGAGCAAGACAGAGAGCAGAAACGGGGAACAAGAGAGGGAGCTGTAGGCTCAACCCCAGGATCACGACCCAAGCCGAAGGCAAACACTCAACCGACTGAGCCACCCAGGTGCCCCTGTTTTAATATTTTAAATTCAATCCTCGGATGAGGTTACATGTCCAGAAAATGTCATATTTAGGTCACATTTACTTAGCTCTCAAAGGATGGCATCCACTAATTTTTAAAATGACTTCTATTAAGTGTCTTTGACCGAAGCCCTCCGTCCCAAACAGCCCCATGAAGCTCCTGCCCCGTCCGCTGTTGGCCGTGAAGAGGCGGCCCGCGCGGCCCGCAGCAGGGCCTCAGGGAGAGTGTGTCTGCCTAAGGGCGCCTCCAACAGCCTCGCTGCCAGGGGCCCCTGAGAAGAGAACTCCCCGCGCTGCTGACCTCCGCCGCATCGGGCAGGAGGCTCCGGTCCACGGGGCACATTTAACACACGAACTGGTGTTCATGATTCACACTTACTTCCTCTGTCCGGGGTTCTCATTTGCTTTTGTTTTTCTTCTTTCATGTGTACTTAAAAGCTTGGCTGCAAATAACATGTATCAGTAACAAATAAAAGAATAACGCTGGCTTGTTCAGTTGGTTGGACGGCTTCGTTAGTGATGATCGTACAAAGAGAGGAGGGCAAACAGGTCCAGAATGCTAAGTCCCTAGGGTAGAGATCCCTGGGCTGCTTCCTACTGACCCTGGCCGTAGTTATATTTATGGTGCGGTCCACACTTCACAGCAAAATCACAGTCCTTCGAGAACATTCTGTTTCCAGGCCATTTTCCACTACCGAATGGACACCGTTTCTAACAGCATACTTACATTCGCGCGCTCGTCACACTTCTTTCCTGCAGATCCAGGGTTTCGTCCTTTCTGTTCTAAAAGGCTTCTCTGCTTATCTTCAACCATTCGCTTTCTTCTTACACCAGGAGAGCCTTAAACAATGCCACAAAAATTCAAAATTAACCTCATACGTTACAGGCACGACTTACAGATCACGCTCAGTTCGTTCGCTCGTTTGGTCATAAAACGCTGAGTTCCTGTTACACGTGCCACGCACGGCACAGTCACAGTAATGAGTCACACAAAACCTCTGCTGCTGAAGGGTCCCTAGTTTCCACCGGTGGCCTCCCCAGGTGTGCTGCCGCGGGGCCAGGAGGACAGCCAAACACATGCTGTGCCCAAGAACAGACTACGGTCCCACTTTCTGTTCAATCTCGACGTCCCTGCGCTACTGTGGGCTCGACCCTGGCGCCTTGCGCGGCTGCAAGGCCGACGGCGGCGGACTGCACCCGGTGAACGACGCTCTCTCGGAGAGGAGCACCGGCTCTCCGGGAGGGAAGGGCGCTGCGGCCGGTCGCCCGCGCTCCCCTGCCTCCTGCGGTGTGAGTGGACGTGTGGTCATCTCATCTGGATGAGTCCTCCCAAAATGGAAGAGCCTGAAGAAGACTTTTGTGGTGCCTCCACTGTTTGGGCAACGTTTTATTATTTAAGGTGAGTAGTGCACATATGGATATTTATTATTTTTTCTATGTTTTTTGTATGACTATTCAAAAACCTATTCTAAGAGAGAGAGAAGCAAATCAAGAACCAGACTCTCAACTACAGAGAACACACTGCAGGCGACCAGAGGGGGGGAGGCTGGGAGATGGGCTAGATGGGCGATGGGGTTGGAGGAGGACGACACAGGTAGTAGTGATGAGCACGGGGTGTTGTATGCAACTGTTGAATCAATGTATTCTACACCTGAAGCCAATATTACACTGTATGTTAACTAACTGGAATTTGAATAAAAACTTAAAGAGTGAAAACTGACAATATGTATACGAATGATTGTGGCTTTGTGCCAATAAAACTTTATTTATAAAAATAGGTGAAGAGTTGGATTTGGCCCATAGACTGTAGTTTGCAGACCCCTAGACTAGATGATGTAGAAGTTTCTTTGACTGTTAATATTTTATGATTTAACTTGTTTTAATAGCAATGCTATTTCTTTAGGAAGTTAAATTGATTATTCAATCATCTGTCAAACATGGGAGTTTGTGGGGTATGTAGGTATTTTCCCACTCTTTGTTATTAATAATAGCTAAGATACAGAACATCCTAAGTGTCCATCAATGGATGAATGACTAAAGAAGACATGGTTTATTTATACAAAGCCATGAGGAGGAGGTCCTGCCATTTGTGACAACCTGGATGGGACCTTGAGGGTATTACACTAAGGGAAATAAGTCACATAAAGGCAAATACTGTACGGTATCACCACTTAACAAGCTGAGCTACGGGCACTGGCTGGCTCGGTGGTAGAACACGCAACTCTCACTCTCAGGGTTCCGAGTGCCAGCCCTGCGTTGTGCACGGTACTTACTTTAAAACAAGAAATGTAAAAAGCTGAACTAGCAGAAGCTGTTGAAGAGTGGCTAGAGAGGCTAGGGAGTGTGGGAATCGAGACGCTGGTCAAAGTACAAACTTGCAGTTGAAAGATGAACGAGCCCCGGAGCTCCGGCCCGCGCACCACGCTTACAGTCCGCAGCACCGCCGCACTCGCTTCAAAGTCGCGGAGAGACCAGCCCTTACATGTCCTCACCACAACAGGGAAGTGACGATCATGTGACTGACCGAGGTGTTAGCCAGCTGCGGCAGTAATCATAAATGTATCACAGCGATACAGTACACCTTAAGCTTACACACAATGCCATGTCAATTATCTCACAATAAAAACAAGTATTTTTCTGCAAAAAAACTTATTCTTGCTAAACCATAGATCAAAGATGAAATAACACAACACAATGGATAAGACAAAGAGCTGATTTCTCTCTTATTCTCCTTATAAACTCTTTGCCACATAATGACAAGGACAGTATAATTATATTTCTAACAAAGTTAGAGTCACAAATTGAAACATTATTAAATTATAAAAATAAACTTAACCTAAATGCATGTTGTACTTTGAGATATTAGCTAATAATGGTATATGAAATGAAGTCATCATAATTGATAAGACATTTGAAACTGAACATTCAGAGCATTATTAATAATACATTAGAGAAAAAGTATTTTATAGAATATATAACATTACTTTAAAAGTTATTTTAAAATGTATTACTTATAAAATATAAAATTTTAATTATTTTAAAAGTTTGTTTTGTTTTTATCTCATTCTTTAAACATTCTTTAAATATTTCTATTTCTGATTAAGGTTATGTATTAGTACAGTAATACATGTGTATGGCATGTATGTGTGCTCAAAATTTTTACTAATAGTGGTTCACGTTCTATATCTGACCATACACAGAGTTAAATGCGGACACTGTTAAGTACACGTATCCGTATGTATAATGTGTATACTTATATATACATATACATACACTGTAAGAATCCATATAAAACACAGCTGCAATTTTCTTGGAAGTTGCCTAGTAACTGAACACCTGACCTTTGAGAGTAAGAAATAATGGCATAATTCTAGCTAAGATCAGTTCAACATTTGTAACTGCCCAGGCATTGTTTTAAAAGTTGTAGGCACTGGGGCGCCTGGGTGGGTCAGTGGTTAAAGCCTCTGCCTTCGGCTCAGGTCATGATCCCAGGGTCCTGGGATCGAGCCCCGCGTCGGGCTCTCTACTCAGCGGGGAGCCTGCTTCCCCCTCCCTCTCTCTGCCTGCCTCTCTGCCTACTCATGATCTCTGTCTGTCAAATAAATAAATAAAAATAAAATCTTAAAAAAAAGTTGTAGGCACTATTATCATCACTATTTTTACAGGTAAAGAAATTAGGCACGAGGAAGGAAGAGTAACTTTCCTGAAGTCACAGAGTCACTAAAGGGCAAAGCTGGAATTTACCTCCAAGCAGCTGATCTTGAACTCTGAAATTCTAGCTCTTTCCCTCTCTGCTAGTATACTTTCCTTCGGATCTGACTGTGTCTCACAGAAAGAAATCCATTTTGCATTGTGATCCAGGATGGATGCACAGTTCTGTGGAACACATATACCTTTACAATATATGATGCCCTTTGGTAGTTTCTATCTTAGAACATTCTGATACTAAAATTGTATTTTATTTAAAAAATTCTGATCACCACTCATGAAGCCGATTTCATACTCCACTAATGCGACACAACCTACAGCTTAAGAAGCTCTGTATTATTCTATTCCCACTCATGTGGGTAAGCTAGAAGCTAACTGTGCTAGGGTACGCACGCTAAATATTACAGTTTCTAGCAAGATCGTCTGCGCATCAAAAGAGTCTCTACACTGTTTTCTATGTGTAAGAAGATCCTGGAAAGTCCCTATCTTTCCATTTCTGAAGGGCTTTAAAAATACTTTAAGTGAACATTTTCATGGCCACATGACTGCTGTGTCAAGAATTTTTCCCTTCCCTCAGCCCGTCTTTTGGAGTCAAGAGCTACCAGCACTTTTGTACCTTCTTGATTTGTAGCATAATTATTGGTTTTTGAGCTTTATTATTCTTTGTGTAGATTTCAGCTTTGTGGATTGTAAATTACTGATTCCGGGAACACATACAGTATATGCTTAAAACTGTGTATTGTTCCATTCATATACATGCAGTTAAGTACTATCTAATAATTAATATAGTAGCTGAGAACCTTGGTATATTTGCAAAATATAAATATATAGTTTACACTAGCATCTTTGGCCAAATTTCTCATGTGAAAATTCTACACATAATAGTTTTTCTACCAAAACTCAAAATAAAGCTATTAATCATTAATTATTACATATTTAAAATGTATAGTATTCTTTTTTTTTTTTTAAGATTTATTTATTTGAGAGAGAGGCAGTGAGAGAGCATGAGCGAGGAGAAGGTCAGAGGGAGAAGCAGACTCCCCGTGGAGCTGGGAGCCTGATGTGGGACTCGATCTCGGGACTCCGGGATCATGACCTGAGCCGAAGGCAGTCGTCCAACCAACTGAGCCACCCAGGCGTCCCTAAAATGTATAGTATTCTTAATTACAAACATCAAGACAAATTCTGGAGATGTTCCGAGAATGACAGCTTTGGAAGAGACCCTGGAAGTCGACAGGTCCCCCTTTCCCTGGAGACCCACCTTCCTCACCCACAGACATTCAGCTGCTGCTCACACAGCTCAGCGATGGGGAGGCCCAGCCTATCCCATTGTTGGTGGTCTTAGCGCAAACCCTCCTGTACACTCAGCTGAAAACATCCTTGGGAGTTTTGCCCTTCGTGTAGTTCTGTTTTCTCTTTCTTTCATACAGTAAACCTTCAAATATTACACAGCTATCACATCTCTCAGGCTTGTGCTCCTTCATTGGACGTGACCCCAGTTTCCAGAGCTCTGTGTCACCACAGTTTGTTTAAATAACCACTGAAATACACAGACAATATAAGAAATAATGTAGACTATAGCAGTATTTCCAAAGATCTGTTCATTATTGCCTAAAATTAAATTAAATTTTTAAAAGCTACGGCAAACTCTTTTTTTGGGGGGGTTTTATTTTTGTGTGGATTCTCTCTCTCTCTCTCTCTTTTTTTAATAAACATTGTCAAGACAGTTAACTTCTTTCTTTCCAAAACATAAGCAAACTGAATCCAACAATACATTAAAAAAAAATCATTCACTGAGATGGAGTGGGATTTATTCCTAGGCTTCAAGGTGGTTCAATATTTGCAAATCAATCACTGTGATATGCCACATTAATAAAGGGTAAGACCGGGACGCCTGCGTGGCTCAGTTGGTTAAGCGGCTGCCTTCGGCTCAGGTCATGATCCCAGCGTCCTGGGATCGAGTCCCACATCGGGCTCCTTGCTCGGCAGGGAGCCTGCTTCTCCCTCTGCCTCTGTCTGCCACTCTGTCTGCCTGTGCTTGCTCATTCTCCCTCTCTCTCTCTGACAAATAAATAAATAAATAAAATCTTAAAAAAAAAAAGGGGGGATGGGACGCCTGGGTGGCTCAGTTGGTTAAGCGGCTGCCTTCGGATCCCGGCATCCTGGGATCGCGTCCCACATCGGGCTCCTTGCTCGGCAGGGAGCCTGCTTCTCCCTCTGCCTCTGTCTGCCACTCTGTCTGCCTGTGCTCGCTCACTTTCTCTCCCTCTCTCTCTAACAAATAAATAAATTAAAAAAAAAAAAAAAGGGGGGGTAAGACCCATATAACTGTTTCAACAGATGCAGAAAAAGTACATTTGACAAAGTACAAGATCCATTCAAGATAAAAACCCTCAACAAAGTAGGCTTAGAGGGATTGAACTTCAACATAATAAAGGCCTGATATGAAAAACCCACAGCTAACATCATACTCACTGGGGAAAAACAGAGGTTTTCCCCTAGGGTCAGAAATAAGACAAGGGTGTCTGCTTCACCACTTTCATTCAGCACCGTTGAAGTCCTTGCTGCAGCAATTAGACAACAAAAAGAAATAAAAGGCATCCAAACCAGTAAGAAAGGAGTAAAATTTCCAGTATCTGCAGATGACATAATACTGCATATAGAAAACTCTAAAGACTCCCCCAGAAAACTGCTAGAACTGATAAATGAATTCACTAAGGTTGCAGGATACAAAATCAACAGACAGAAATTTGTTACATTTCTACATACTGATAATGAAGTAGCAGATAGAGAGATGAAGAAAACACACTTACTTACAACTGCACCGAAAAGAATAAAATATCTAGGAATAAACTTCATAAAGGAGGTGAAAGCCCTGTGCTCTGAAAACTATTAAACACTGGTAGATGACAGAAATGAATGGAAAGATACTCCGTGTTCATGGGCTGGAAGAGCAAATGTTACTACAATGTCCACACTCCCTAAAGCAACCTACAGATTTAATGCAATTGCTATCAAAATAAGAACAGCATTTTTCACAGAGCTAGAACAATCCCAAAATGTGCAGGGAACCACAAAAGACCCCCAATAGCCAAAGCAATCTTGAAAAAGAAAAGCAAAGCTTGAGGTATCACAATCCCAGATTTCAAGATATACTAGGAAGCCACAGTAATCCAAACAGTGAGGTACAGGCACAAAACCAGCTCACTGGAACAGAACAGAAAACCCAGAAGTAAACCCACAACTATACGGTCAATGAATCTTGAACAAAATAGACAAGAATATGCAATAGGAAAAAAGGCTCATCAACAAATGGTGCTGGGAACACTGGACAGCCACATACAAAACAAAGAAACTGGACCAGCTTCTCACACTGCACACAAAAATAAACTCAATATGGACTAAGGACCTAAATGAGAGACCTGAAACCCCAAAAATCCTAGAAGAGAGCCCAGGCTCTACTTTCACTGATATTGGCTGCAGCAACATTTTTCTAGATATGTCTCCTGAGCTGAGGGAAACAAGAGCAAAATAAACTATTGGGAGAACATTAAAATAGAAAGGTTCTGCAGAGCAAAGGAAAATAATCAATAAAACTAAAAGACAACCACTGAAAGGAAGAAGATATCAGCAAATGACATTTCCAAGAAAGGGTACGTATCCGAAATATATAAAGAACTGATACAACTCAACACCCAAAAAACAAATAACCCAATTAAAAATGGGCAGGAGCCATGAAGATACATTTCTCCAGAGAAGACATCCAGATGGCAACAGACACATGAGAAGACGCTCATCGTCGCTCATCGTCACTCATCGTCAGGGAGATGCCAATCAAAACGACAACGAGATCCCACCTCACGCGGGACGGAATGACTAAACACAAGGGACAAGTGCCAGTGAGGATGTGGAGAAAAAGGCGCCCAGGTGCACCGCTGGGGGGAGCGCAAACTGCTGCAGCCCCGGTGGAAAACAGTGTGGAGATGCCTCAAAAATTAAAAACAGAGCTACCATGTGATCCAATAAATGATGGAAGCAGTCCAAGTGCCCACTGATAGATGAAGGGATAAAGAGGATGTCACACGCACGCACACGCACGCACGCACGCACAGGAGTATTACTCCGCCACATAAAGAATGAAGTCTTTGCCGTCTGCAACCACAGGGGTGGATCTGGAGAGTTTAATGCTAAACAAAATAAGTCAGTCAGAGGAAGACAAATACCACATGATCTCACTCATATGTAGAATTTAAGAAACACAGCAAACAAAAAAGGTGACAAACCAAAGAAAGAACAGACTCTTCAACTCTAGAGAACAAACTGGTGGGACACGGGGTATATACAGACATACATACAGGTACACAAGGGTTTTTACTCAATCTATATGGTTTCTTTTTTTTTTTTTTTTGGATGTAGTGTGAAAACTAAAGTTACATTGTAAAATCCTATATTAAAAGATGAAGTCCTTAGTGAGAAAAATAATTTTTAAAAATCTCGGTTTTTGCCAAGAAACATTTTTTTTTTTAAAGATTTTATTTATTTGTCAGAGAGAGAGGGAGAGCGAGCGAGCACAGGCAGACAGAGTGGCAGGCAGAGGCAGAGGGAGAAGCAGGCTCCCTGCCGAGCAAGGAGCCCGATGTGGGACTCGATCCCAGGACGCTGGGATCATGACCTGAGCCGAAGGCAGCCGCTTAACCCACTGAGCCACCCAGCCGTCCCAAAAAACAGATTCTTAACTATAAAAAATACAACTGAGGTCGTCAGAGGGGAGGTGGGTGGGGGATGGGTGAAACAGGTGATGGGGAGAAGGAGGGCACCTGTGATGAAAAACGGAAAAAAAAGGGGGTGCCTGGGTGGCTCATTTAGCGTCTGCCTTCGGCTCAGGTCATGATCCCAGGGTCCTGGGATCGAGCCCCGCATCGGGCTCCCTGCTCGGCGGGAAGCCTGTTTCTCCCTCTCCCACTCTCCCTGCTTGTGTTCCCTCTCTCGCTGTGTCTTTGTCAAATAAATAAAATCTTTTTTAAAAAAATGAAAAAAATTATTTTGCAGACAAGTACTGTAAATTTTTACAGTCTTTGCATTTAGCTTCCCATCTGCTAATATGACTTCTGTGCCCTCAATTTAAGAAAAGTGTGGGTGACTACCAAGTGCCAGGACCTGGGCAGACAGCGACGAATGACAAGGAAAGTCCCCGTCCTTAAAATCTGTCTAATTAAATAAGACTCTGAATATTAAATTTTAAACTATTTTTACATCACCTATTTACTCATAGCTTTGGGAAAAGAATTGCTTTTCTGTTTTTGTTTTTTTCCCCCAAGTCCTATCTGTTTTTCAAGAGGCAGGCGATTCCTCCTGGCAGGAAAACCCAGGGGCATCTAGTTCACTCCCCGAGGACAAGGGCTTGGGGAGGAGTCAGCCAGCGACTAAGGGTCCGGCGTGGACGCGGAGCTCGTCACCCGAGCGCGGCCCGGGCTGGGCGTACGGCTCAGTAGCGTGTAACTCGGCAGCTGACCACGCGTTTACAGGAGAAGGAAAGGCGCCGACTGAGACAAGGACAGACGGTGCGGAGGCATGTTTCTGCGCGGCCCGGTCCCCGTTCCGTGTGGGGGCGGCGGGGAGCGCGGCGCCGCACTTGCGCGCGGAAAGCCCCGCAGAACTTCCACAGCTGCGCGCGCTCGGTACGGACACGCGCGCTTACCGGCATCCGGCTCCCTGTGGCCGCGCGCGCCACTCCGCGCCTTCCGTCGGGGAACCGACTCCTCCGGGACGGCCCTGAGGGGCGGCGGGCGGCGGCCGTCTCCGCGGGCAGGAGGAGCCCCGGTGCCGCCCGAGCCGGCTGCTTCGGCGCGGGTCTGGCGCCGCGAACAACGAGGTGGAGAAGGCATCGCAGGCCCGGGCTCCGGAGGCACGTGGGCGGGCGGCCCGCCCCCTTCCCGACCCCACGCGCCGAGCCCGCCGCGCTCCGGGGGAAGCACTGGGCTGGCGTGGAGGCAGCCTGGCGCGGTCACCGGCTGCGGGTCTCCACGCGGCGCTGCAGGGCAGCCAACCGCCCGCGGGCTCCTGCCCCTCGTGCTGCGGGGCGCAGGCGGAGGCACAGGCGGTGCGCCCTGAGCTGCCCAGGGGCCGCGGGCTCTGCCCGCCGAGCGCGGCCGGGGCGCGGCGTCCCTTCCAAGCGCGCACGACAGCGCGCCCTGCGCGGGGGCCGACCTCGTTCTCCTGCGGACCCCGGCACCGCGCGGCCTCGCCGTCTCCGCTTTAGAGCCCCCCCGGGGCCGCGGGGGTGGCCGTCCCCCCCTTCCGGAGGCCGGCCAGGCTTGTGCGGCCGCGTCGCAGCCGGAAGGCACGAAACAGGTGAGAGGCGCCGGGGCTGCGGCAGGTGCTCCGGGGGCGGCGGCCGTCTCCGAGACGCCGTCCTCCTGCGGCCGCGCTGCCCCCCTGCCCGCAGCTCCCCTGCACGGCTGAGGGCGGAAAGACGGACCCCGCTGCGGACAGGGCTCGGGCCTGCTCTTCGGCGCCTGGCCCGCGGGATCGCCAGGTTCGTCAAACCACCTCAGTTTTTTAGCCGTCTTGGCGGCTCCTGCACCTTTCTCTTCCGTTAACTCGACGCTGCCGCGCAGAGCCGCCGCTCTCGGATGTCCGCCCCTGTGGCTGTGGTTTGTCACCAGCGCCCTAAAGCGGCTGCGCTCGCACGTGGAGTCTGTCTTTAAAATGCTCTTCAGGGAGCTCCCGCCGCTCCTCCCGTGCGCGCCGTGTTTCACCGTCCTGTGCGGCCCCGCCGGGTCCCACTTAGCGATGGCGGGACCCCCCGAGGCGGGTGTTTGGGCTCGCGCGCGTTGCGCAGCGTCCCGAGCCGAGCTGGGAGGTACCCAGGCAGCGCGGACGCCGCCTGCAAACAAGGGCGGCTCTTCCGTATTGCGGTGGCCGCCCTGTACCTTGCCGTCCTTGCCCTCGGCCAAGCCTCCCCACTTGTGCCAACACTGCGCCGGGCCGACGGGTCTTCGCAGGCTGCTCCCTGGCGGGGGCCGCGCCGCCGGCCCGCTGCAGGGCAGGGCTGTGCGGGTGGCCGCGGGCACAAACGAAGCGGTTCCGCTCTCCTCCGCTAGTGCAGCAGCGCCGCCGGGGCCCGCACCGGCCGCCGGCCCCCGGCTTGGACCATCTGCAGCGGCCCCGACTCTGCTGAACTTAAATGTTGGGCTCTCAGTCACAAAGGGCCTCTCCCTTTTGAATGTGCCAGAACAGGAGTCGGCTGTGCTCCCGGGGCTCGTTTCGGGGGCCTCTGTGCATTTCCCAGCCCCAACGCACGCGGCGGCGCTGCCCGCGGGGGCTGCTGAGTGCTCAGCGCTCGCTGTCACCCCCTCCGCAGGCGGGTCTTGTGCCGCGCCGCCGTTCACACGTCCACAAGAAGGCAGGACGCTCGCTTTCCTTAAAATATCTGAGGCAGATGTGACAGTCCCAGGCTTTGGGTCATCTACGTTTATGAGCCAGTCGTTCACGCGCTGAGTCTGAGAGAACGGCACTTGGTCTCCATCAGCGCCGCTCAGAGGAGCGGCCTGCAGATTTCCTGCTTTGGGAGAAACGCAGTTCTCCGGGCTCCGCGCGCAGAGCTCCTCCGTAAGTGGTAAGTATAGTTCTTCACGTTCCCCAGCCTCAAGACTGTCTACACTTGAGAGGGTCTCAGAGTTTGTTATTTGATTAACTTCATCGCAAAATATCTGAAAGAAGAAAAAAAAGAGAACATTGTTCTATAGCTTAGAACTTTTTAAACAACCAAAATTAATGAGTTGATACACCACTGAACTGAGCCCTACTGCCCTTGGCATAAAGCAATAAAGTACTATGACTGTCAACAGCGCAAGTGTCTAAATGATCTGTATTCCTGGCGTAGTCCTCAGAGGGAAAAAGAGGAGCCGACAAAGACTTAGGATAAGTTGTGTTTGCTCTAGTTTCTGTGCCTAAAGCAACTACCTCTTTATTCTAACCATGTTTATAGCTTAGAAGATAATTTTACTATTGCTAGTCCATTGGGAGTCCTGAATTTCTTGAAGGTTTTATAACACCATGTGAAAAATGGTTATTTACAAAGGGTATTTTTTCCCTGAAAGCTTCACTGGACTTGCATGAGGCTTCTGAAAGCTCGGTGACCCCAGTGTGAGGTTCCCGCCAGTAGGGCCGCATCTTCTGAGAGCAGGGACTCTTGTGGCCTACACTGTGGGGTTCTAGACTCTGACTGCAGGTTACAATCACGGGAAGAGCTTTGTAGAAATAACTACGCTGGATCCTAGTGATTTATTACCTGGATGGGATCCATGTATTTGTATTTTTAAGTACTCCAGGCAATTCTAATTAAGATGTAGAATTGACGATTATTGATTTTAATGAGTCCTTTTTTGAAACTTAAAATAGTAACAATTTCTGTGAATTTCATAGACATCCTTATCACTATTTCAATGAGATTTCATGGAACTTATCAGTCTTTAATAAAATTTCATCATCACTTCAAAGTATGGTATGTGTTTAAAGATATTCCTAATTTCTCACATATACCTAGAATGCATTAATTAGTATCACATATAAATAAATTATTCAAGAAGATTTCAGATTGCAAATCTTGTCAAAAAGTTAAATGGACTCAAAAGAAAGGAAATGACTGTCCCTTTTTTTTTTTTTTTACAAATTTTAGAAAATTTAAATATTCTGATATTAAACAAAAATATCTTATTTTTCTAGCCCATTAAATAAATGAGGAAGCCCAGTAAATCGATTTCAGAATAAAACATTTTAGTCTCTATAGTTAATGCTTATTGACATATTAACACGAAATAAGTTTTGAAATGAGAGTTTGACATGACTAGGATCTACCACCCACTTATCACATCCTCAGTGCTTTGGTGTCTTCTGAAAGTGACGGGCACTCAGCCTCATCGGAACAAAATAGAGCACATTCTGTGCACACCTGTTTCTGAGGGTGAGCTGCTTTGATAGACAGTCACAAGCAAACCCTCAAGAGCTTCCTTTGAGATGACATCTAATGAGATGTAGAACTCTGGGTCTGAGGGTCTTTCTGGAGGTATGTGTGTGATTCATGGCTCTAAGATTTTTGTTGTTACAGGTCTGTGATGGACTCATACCCCAAAGCGCCTGAGAAGAAGTTTAGCAACTTCTGATTTCACTATATTTTCCCCCCCCAGATTTTGTCTCATCACTAAGAAATGAAACATCATCAGCTTCAACGTTTCCTTGTAAGTTACTGATATGCGAACTGTATTGGTTTACACTTTTAGTTTGTCTTTGTTTCAGTTTTAAAATCAACGTCCTTGAGGTAGACTTATCTACCAAATGCACCCATTTTAAATGTATAGTTTGATGGATTTTGACAAATCAGTCACCCATACCCACCTTATCAAACAACCCAGAACCATCTGCTGGAAGTCCACACCTGTCCACCACTAACCACCACTAACCCGCTATCACGACAGATCTGAGTTTTCATCTGATACCATTTTCCTTCTGCCTGAAAAACCTCCAGGGGCATTTCGTATAGTGCGGATGCTGGCTGAGTGCCGGGGAGTGCAGGCTGGTCGGCTCTGTTTGTCGGAAGATGCCCATTTAGCCTTCATTCCAGAAGGATATTGCCAGCTGGATATAGAATTTTAGGCCGGGAGTTTTCGGATCTCAGAACTTCAAAAATACTTCACTGTATTCTGGCCTAACCTTAATGTGGTCTGTGTTATGTTTGTTTACTCATGTGCTATGGATCTTTCTTTTCCCCTCTAGATAAATGTTCAAATTTTTCAATTTTTTAGACTTGAGATCGGCTGACACACAATGTTCCCTGAGTTTCGGGTGTGCGACACAGGGACTTGACAGGCCCACACACCGCACGCTCTGTTCACCCCAAGTGTGGCTGTGTCTGTCCCTGCACCATACCATTGACCGACCACATTCCCTGTGCTGTGTAACTTAATGTTCATGTGCCTCTGCAGGGGGTGTGGATTTTTTCTGAGGCTTGGCCAAAGGATAAGTCCAGGTAGAAAGCCTATGAGATTATAGGGCTTATCTCATTGGTTTTCCTTTTTTCAAGATCCTGTCCTATATTGTCTATTGCCTAATGTCTAAAAACAGCTGTTTCATATGTTTTATTCAGAATTATCATTGTTTATGACAGGAAGGCATTTCATCGTAGCCAGAAGCAGCCTCCTGCTTTCCTTTTTTTAAAAGCCTTGTCATTATTATTTAGTTACTGGATCAATCAGGCCAAGGTTACGAGTTTAATCTTGATACCAGCCTACTAAGAATCTCATAAATGTGTGTAATTACTCATGAAAAATAAAGTACATGAACACTTCAGGAAAATCAGGTGAAATCCAGACTTTGTGGGAAAAAAGCCTAAGTGAAGGCATGACCAGAGATAGAACAGAAATGCCATTTCTAGCTAATTGTGATATATTTTCATTAAGAACCTAATGTCCACAAGTATTATAATTTTCAGGATGCTTTTTATAATCCAGTCTCTAACAATGATACTTATATTACATTGTAGTTTTAAAGAGCTTTCGTGTTTCATCAGAAAATAACATGCATAGAGCATATTTTCCAAATATGAGAGATGGAAAAAGAATAGAGAAAGCAGAGTGAGAAAGGATCGAAAAGATAGAGAAATCTAAACAATTATTTCTGTAGTATCTATGATGAATTTGTGCTGACTCATGCACATCCTATCCTTGGTTAATGGCATACTTTTCTTTAGTGTAAATCACTGCAGAGATGGGACAGATTTATTACTAGATACTAAAATATTATTAACATATTTATAGTTTCATACTTGCAAACTGCTTAGATGCTGATCTTCTAGGAGTTTCTGAGTTTCTTCCAGTTTAAGCTGGAACGCATCTTTGTTTGCCCTGTTGTTTTCCTTCAATTCTTTACCACAATTGATTTTGGATAAGAGATGTTTCTGATGCTTGTGATCATTTTTTGACAATGATGAAGGCAAGGCATTATCTATAGCTCTGTGAACCATACATAAAAAATATTTAGTACATTTAAATAAAGTTAACCTCTCCCTATCTATACAGATGACACATTTATGTTGTATGGGTGTGTGTGGGGGGGTCTGTGTTCAGATAATCACATCTAAGGATATTGGAAAGGGAATTTAAGGCAGTCACTAGTAGAATAAAAATGGTTGTGGGGTTATAGTGCCAATAAAGCACCCCACCTTCATGTAAGAATACCCAATTATTCATGGCTTCGATTATGAAGTCCTGTTTCTCTTATGTTTGGGCCAGATGTAGAAGGAACTCCCATAGATACGGAGAGTCGTTCCTTAGTTCTGCAAGAGCATTCCTATCTGGATAAAAATGTGCTGCACTACCCTTAGTTCTGAGCTGGTAGGTATCACTGGTAGGTATTCCCGTAACCTAAATAAAGTTGGTTGAAGGGTCAAGCAGATAGAAAATATGAAAACTGTCTGTTTGGGGCAGACAGGAATTTCCATCCTACTTTACTAGGTTCAGAAGCCTGGATCTTCCTTGACGGAGAAGGATAATCACACTGGTTTTCAGCTGTGTCACAAAGACAAGCTGGTTTTCAGGCCACACAAGGGGTATCTTTAGCGCAGGCTCTGCCTGTAGTGTGCTGAAGTGCCACCCACAGGACATCAGTGGGTGACGCCACCCTCTATTAGAATTCTGCGTCTTCTGGAAAGGTCTAGCAAGTTCTACTTCAGCACAGGTACAGAGTGAGCAGCAAAGAGCAGCACTGTTCTGGGGGGTGGAAAGGAAGGGTATCAAACAGCTGACTCCTGATGCACTGCACCGGCAGCGGGATTCCCAAGAGCACTTCACTTCACTCACTTCAATGACTCCTGTTTTAATGAGGATAAAAATGTTTGGAGGATACATAGCCACATGTAACATATACCTATCTCCAATACACATATATATCTTTATTTGGACAAACTGGAATAGTCAAGGTCAATGGTTAATGGATTCCAGCCTATCTTTTTTTGTGACCGCAGGGAGGTCATGAAGAGCAAGAAGGTATTTAACACAAATTCCTGAACGCTGAGAGTATGTTTCTCTGTCTGCCTTTTAGGTTTTCCTATTCTCACAGAGTCCTTCCCCTTCAGTCACCTTTCCCAAACAAAATATTGCTAGATCTACAAAATATCTAATAAACCCAATTTATTTACCTTTAAAGTTGACGTCTCTCAACTTTTTCTTCTCTATTTCTTTCTTCTCTACTCCATTTGCTTCTCTTCTCTTCTCTACTTTCTTCCCCCAGTGAGGAAGGTTGAGGGGATGACCAGGAATAAAAGAAGATGGGGAAGTAGGAAGAGAGGGAGAGTAAAGTGTGGGGGGAAAGGAGGAAGACACAGGATGGACTAGAGATGGAGCTGAATGCAGAGGGGAAGAAAACAGACAATCAGATGGAGGAGGTAAGGATGGAGAGGTGGGAGCAGAGGGTAAAGAAGAGGACAGGATGGAGGAAGAGGACTGCATAGGGGACGTAGAAGGTGTGGAAGTAGAAGGTGATGAAGACAGGGAAGAGCTTGGGGAGCGACAGGGAGGTGGGTGGCAGTGAACTGAGGCAAGAGGATGGTCTACAAAGGCCTGTGGCAGATCTGACACTGGGGGGGTTTGTGGACCAGACGGCTGGATGGACCAAAGAGGATCTAAGCTGGCGGGATGTGTAGGCAACGGGCCGACATCAGAAAGAGTGGGGACTGGTTGAGGAGGGGGACGAGCGGATAAACAGGAAGGCTTCAGAATGGGGAGAGCTTCCAAAGGGCTTGGGGAAACAACCAGTCGAGCTGGAAGGGAACGACGAATGAGGGCAGGCATTAGAGTAGCTGGAGTAGAACGCTGTGGAGGGAAATGTTTGGGTCTGAATGTTTTGTAAAATAACTTGCTCTGTGAGTCAGGATGAGGGGTGACTGTGGAACTTCGGGGTGGGTGGGGTAGATGGTCAGGTGGGCCAGAAGGAATTGGGGCTGGTAGATGTGGGAAACTGCTGGAGAAGCTGGGGGTCACTGGGGCTGGAGGGCGAGGAAGATATCTGACTGGGTAGGACAGTTCCGAGGCCGGTAAAGAGGTCTTTGGGAGAGTAGAGGGGACAGATGGACGGACAAGCAAGGTTTGGGGCTGGTGGGGGGCAGAGACAGTGGGACAGCTAGGAAGAATCTGGGAATGGTGAGATAGCAATGGGGCCCGTGGAGGAGAGAGCTGATCAGTTAAGGGATAAGGTGTGGAGACAGCCGGACAGGCAGGAATGGATCTGCACAGGTCGAAAAGCATTTGGACAAGCAGGTAGAGAGAAAGCCTCATTAAGATGTTCTTTTTGTTGTTGACGCTTTTTAGGCTGCCTCTAGGCTTTTGATTCCTAGTATATTTTTGTCCTGAGGGTCCATGCATATGTTCTTCTGATCAACCAGTGTCCTCTCACATGTGCCGAGTCGTGCACGCAGCCTACTCACGCTCCCTTTTCCTGACTCCTCTCAAGAGTATTTTCACCTTTTAGAAGTCTGGTAGTCATACAGGTAATGAATGTGGGCTAGAAAATCTGGTTTAAATTACTGGTACAAAGGATAAACAGAGGTCAAACAGATCACTGCTCAGCTCTGGCCAGATCTCTCAGGGTTGCCTGTGGCTCAGATCAGCTGTGTCGCCACACATACATGGATATTGGAGATAGATATCTGACAACATCATTTTAAAGTATAAAAACTTATTATGGGGGAAAATACAGCTTCTTCTCCTTTGCATCTATCAGAAGGGTGACGTACATTACCCAAACGTGATAAGGATTTGGCTGTGATGGAAGGCTGATTACTTGCATTTTTAATGTGAGTTCTTTATTAACATTCTTACATCTCATTATTTCATGAGGCAGGTTCTGTCTTCATATGGATCTATTCTTTGATTGCTCTTGAGGCTTTAGCATTAAATGCCTTCTAGTTTTTCATATAATTTTTTGCCTTTAGATGATCATATTACTGATATCTTAAAATATGTTTATCCACCACTAGTATTTTCCGTATTGGAACAATTGTTTATGAGTACTGATAGCATCAACTACTTTGGATGCTCCCTGTTTCCTGCCATTACTTTATTCCTTAACACATTTTAGGTTTATATTCCACATATAGCGGATTTTTAATGTGACAATAGCTTATCAATATTGTACCTTAATCATATTTTCAATAAATAAAAAAATGTATTTCTATTAACCTAACACCTGATCCTTAATATTCTAATATTTCATATTTGTATAGCATTTTATAATTTACAAAGCATTTTGATACACGTTATTGAACACTGTTAGTTATCTGTGGAGAGAAAGTCAATGTTTTAATAAGTTAGTCATAGTGTTCTCTCTGTAAATTCTATACATTTGTTGTTTTCCAGATATATAACATTCATGTGTGTGTGTACATACAGATAGGTGTAGACTGTCATAGTCAAAACAGCACATCACAATAACAAGTGAAAACTGTACTCTAATTTAGAATGGAGGTCATCTCTTGGAAAACAAAACGATGTGTGTTACTCAGTGGCCCCAGCACAGGTTTGGATAATGCTCACTGTACATTTGGGTGCTACAGGGAAATCCGAGTTGTTCTGACACTTCACCTCTCCTAAGACTTTAAGGAAATGTACAGTGTCGAGCGAAAAATGTCTATACCTTCATTCCTAGCACTACAGAGCCTTTTTTTAAATTGAAAATATCTGGGGACGCCTGGGTGGCTCAGTGGGTTGAGCCTCTGCCTTCGGCTCAGATCATGGTCTCAGGGTCCTGGGATGGAGCCCTGCATTGGGCTCCCTGCTCAGTGGGGAACCTGCTTCCTCCCCTCTCTCTGCCTACTTGTGATCTCTGTCTGTCAAATAAATAAATAAAATCTTAAAAAAAGAAAAAAAAGAAAACATCTGACAACATGAAGGCTAACAACTAATACGCAGAAAAAGAAGCCCCTGAGCAAGGAAAACCCGTACACAACAATGCACAGTGCTTTTATACGAAGTGATTTGGAATTTTTAATACTCTGAACTCCCCCTCTCAATGTCTGTCATCTTGCCTTCCCCACGGAGCTATGCGGCCTTCACCCCCCAACTTCCTCAGCCACTGCTGCCCGGCTTCCTCCCGCACCCCGAGGTACTGCTTTTGCTGGAGATTAACTAAAAACAGACACTTCTGCACCTGCTGCTGTCTTTCTGACTTTAATCCCCTTGGTTTGCATGTCCCCATGCTTTCCTGTTTATTTTCCTACTTTTCTAGTTGTTCCTTCTCAGGTTCTTTCTTAAGCTCCTTTCTTTGCATGTCCTTTATATGCTGGAATTTCTTTCTTTCTTTTTTTTTTTTTTTAAGGTTTTATTTACTCATTTAACATGGAGGGAGAGTACCAGCAGGGAGAGCAGCAGGCAGAGTGGGAGGGAGAAGCAGGCTTCCTGCTAAGTCAGGAGCCGGGTGTGGGATTCGATCCCAAGGGACCTGAGCAGAAGGCAGCTGCTTAATGAACTAAGCCACCCAGGCACCCCTGGAATTTCTTTTTTATAGTAAACTCCAAAGACTTTATTTCAATGTCATTCAATTATATTTCTTTGAATAGGGATATATACATTATTCACCAATAAATGCCTAATGCTTTAAATTTTATAACTACTCTATATGTAGAAACTTGAAAATTATTCCAATTAAAAGAAAAAAAAGTACAAAAAATTTCTTTTGTTCTTACAATTCAAAGTGTATTTTAAAACGACATTTTTATAGCAGCCAAAACCTTTAACTCCAAATTGAGAACTGTAGTCTCATAAGCGTGACAAAACGGCCACATTCTAACTTATTTATCTTGGTTATTGAGGGTGGGGAAAAATGCTGCAGGTCCTCCAAAAGACAAAGGGGACTGACGACTGGCGTGGATTCCTTTTGGGCACTCAGAGCTCCATCCCTGATCGTTACTTTTATTTTATCATAACAGATAATTGCTGCAACTTAAAAAAAAAGTTTAAATGGACTCTTGGTATTTATTATTACTGATGCTTGCTAAGATTTAAGAACCCCAAAAATGAGAATCAGAAAATGACCCACAATTAAAAACAAAAAACAAAAAAACAACAAACCCGAAGGGATTTGACAGCTACAGAATATAATCTGGTGTGGCACATCAATAGTGTTTTTGAATAAGTGGTGTTTTTTCCCCAAACAGAGCACCTCGTTAAACATCTGATAAATATTGTGCAATCATACTAAGTGCTGGGGGACTAAGTTCCAAAGAAAATTAATGTGATTTGCTTGACCTAACATGGCAGGACAAATCTCTAGCATCATCAAGATTAGGAACTCAATCCGTTGGTCCCCGTGCCCTTAGGGGAAGCTCATCTACATGGGCACCATCTTATGAAGACTTGGTGCTTTGCTCCCGAAATCCAGAGAGCAGCCAAACATTGAACCGGACCCTTGCTTTACAAATGATCTATTAAATATGCTTGTAAAACCAAAAAAAATCTTCCAAAGGGTCAAAAGAGACATTATTATTTTATCTCCTTACTCCAGGTAATTCTGTTAAGAAGATACTGACTGAACTGCAGCTTTTTTTTTTTTTTAAAGATTTTATTTATTTGTCAGAGAGGGAGAGAGAGCGAGCACAGGCAGACCTAGTGGCAGGCAGAGGCAGAGGGAGAAGCAGGCTCCCTGCCGAGCAAGGAGCCCGATGTGGGACTCGATCCCAGGACGCTGGGATCATGACCTGAGCCGAAGGCAGCCGCTTAACCAACTGAGCCACCCAGGCGTCCCTGAACTGCAGTTTTAATCTGTAAAGTTTTGGTGTAAAAGCAAGTGTACTGGGGCGCCTGGGTGGCTCAGTTGGTGAAGCATCTGCCTTCGGCTCATGTCGTGATCTTGGAGTCCTGGGATCGAACCCTGCATTGGTCTTCCTGCTCAGGTGGGAGTCTGCTTCTCTCTCCCTGTCCCTCTGCCCATCCCACTGCTTATTCTCTTTCTCACAAATAAATTAAAAAATTTTAAAAAGCGCTAATGTATTGAAATCCAGTAAAGTTCTGAACTTTCATCTAACTTAACAACTATGCATTTTTGTGAGTTTTTACAAGGTGCACTCGATCTGAAGAATCACTTTTAATTATTATGCTGAAATTTGTGAGGGTTATAGGACCCTCCCTCCTCTTTCCTTATCTGCCCACACTCTGTAAAACCCAGAGGACTGCATCAACCACAGAGAGCTGATAGGAAGCTACAGCTTTGGTTTTCCACAAGTGTGGGAATTCTTATGACTGGACATGTCTCTCCCATGGACCTAGACATTATCCACACGGAGCCATCACCAGGAGTACTGGTTCCTGTTTGGAACACGGGGTTTCTAGCGAAGGTGGCTACACACCCACGCCCATGATCTTGTTGCTCGTAGCTGAGCTGTCACGTGTGGGGAGAGGGGCGGGGCAGGGACTCTGTGGTCTGCCGGAGGGAGTACCTGCTTGTGTGCCATTGAGCCACTGTTCCCTAGAATATCACAGTCAGGCTGGGGGGACATAACTACATATAAAAATGAAGCAACAACATAAACAATTAATGACTTCCAACTGTATTTACAAAGTCTGGGTCTCTCACTTCATTTTAGGCCCAATTGGTTTTATACATTTGTACTTGGATATGTATCCCCTCAATTCAGATACCTGCAAGGAAATTTAGCAATATCTTGCCAAACTTGTACCATTTCATTTCTTTTTATTTTTAAAGTCAACAAATTCTCTCAATCATCAAGACTCAAAATTTCAGCTTTTGGTTCATTTTTGCTTTTTTTTTTTTTTTCATTTTCTTTATCCTTTCATACACCAAACTCATCATTTAACTTCCATAATCTATTTTTTTTTTAAGATTTTATTTATTTATTTGACAGAGATCACAAGCAGGCAGAGAGAGAGGAGGAAGCAGGCTCCCCGCTGAGCAGAGAGCTTGATACGGGGCTCGATCCCAGGACCCTGGGATCATGACCTGAGCCGAAGGCAGAGACTCAACCCACTGAGCCACCCAGGTGCCCCTCCATAAACATAATCTATTTCTATGAAATGTATTTTCCTTCTATCCTTCTTTCCGACTTTACTACTACTATCCTTTTAACCTAAGTCCTTTTAAGTTCATGGCTGGATACCTCCTGATTTCACTCCATGTTTCACATTTTATCCTTCTATCTGGTCAACATTCTTAAATCCTCTTTCTTACATCACTTCTCTGTGCTGTGAAAAGGTGTATCATTCCTTCTCTCATCCTTTCCTTCTACCCACTCACAATATTTTTATTCCTTTAAAGACCTATCATTTTCCTGCTATATAAAATAGTACTATTCCAGTTTAAGCAGTAATGATCTATCTTTGAATTATCCCATTCATCTCTTGTCCCCTTCAATTTCCTTCCGTCCTTTCATTTTCCAACATTCACACCAACATCTTTCTACAATGACAAAGGGGATTTTATCAGTCCCTGATTGGGGATCCTGGTGGGGCTCAGTCAGTGAAGTGTCTGCCTTCAGCTTGGGTCATGATCCCAGGATCCTGGGACGGAGCCTGAGTCAGACTCCCTGCTCAGCAGGGAATCTGCTTCTCCCTCTCCCTCTCCTCCTCCCCTACACTCCTCTCCTGCTCTCTTTCTCTCTCAAATAAATAAGTTTTAACAAAAAATCAGTCCCTGATTAAAAACCTTCACTGCTTCTCTACCAGTTACAGAACTTCAAACTTCCCAGCTAGCCATAAAAACATTTCACATTGTATCTCAATCTACATTTCTAGATTATCTCCTCCTACTAGCAACATACCCTACAGTCCTGTCACTCCAGACAAGCTCTACGTCCTTAGGGGTCCATGTCTTCTGCCACACTGCGGGCCTGGAGGTGCTCAACCCAACCTACGCCCCCTCATTAGACACCTGGTACTCGTCCTTCAAGCTTCTTCCCAACTTTACATTTCATACTTGATCGCTTGGCTAATATTTCTGTAACAGACCCTCTTACACGTATTACATGTGTATTATAATGTAGCTGCAGACCTGTCCCGAGAGGAGAACTGCCTCTCACTCACAGGGTCAACCATGCCGATCACCATCACGCTCAAAAGAGGAATGTAAGACACTTAACATGGTTTCCTCCTTTATCTTTCTGGCCTCAGTTCTGGGACTCATCATTTTCATGTCATCCTTTCAGGCTATTGTTCTATCACTCTTTTCCTTTCATAGACAAACTTTTATCTTTACTTTCTCACTCTCCGTTTCTTTTCCACCCATGGCACTCTCTTTTCTGTCCTCATCCCCTCACTGACACTACTCTAACAGAAGTCCCAGGCTGACTGCTTCCTGTACAACAGAGGGGACACACTACGTCTGCACTGGATACCCTCTCTTTTCCAGATTCACCTTCCGTGCTTCTCCACTTGTCTCTGCTTGGCAGAGATGAAATGATCCTTTGTCTTTTGGTTTATGGCTCGGTTTGGCCAATGGAAGGCACTAGAAAGAGCCAGGGTGACAGAAGAAAGACGTTTTTGATCATTAGTCTTCTAGCTTCCACTGTGCTGAGCTCCTCCCCCGAGGACACAAGGGTCTGTCCGGCAGCCCTCTTCTGCGGGTGCGCATGTCTCCAGATCAGGTCTGTGGGGGTAACACTGATTCTTCGGTGGTCAGTTCTTGGGGGGCTCCTCCAACCTGTTCTGGCTTTCCAGTTCCTTCATTAACCCCTCTCCCATCACCGCTCTTAAATGTGCCACCTGTTCTGGGGCAGGATAACAACTGTGTTACTGACTCCCTAGAAGCCATCTGATCTCTATAAACTGCTTTTTTCCCCCCAAGAAACTCTACCCTTCCTCAGTTTCCACGATACAACCCTCTCCTTGTCCTGCATCAACCCTTCTGCTCCTATCTGGGGGCCTCTGTCTTCTGTTTCCTTAAATGTGGCTGTCCTCAGTGCTCTATCCTAGATCTGTCATCACAGTACACACCCTTGTGGCCGTGTCCCATCCACTGTGCGGTGTTCTGTGACCGGAAGCCCACCTCTTTCTCTAGAGCTCTGAGCTCATGTAATTTCAATGACATATATTGAAATAGCCTCCTGTTGTGTCCTCTTTCAATCCATTATTCACATTTGTTCGCAGTAGACTGGAATGACATATTAAAAAAGAAAAGCTGATCTAGACTCGATCCCAGGGCCCCAAGATCATGACCTGAGCTGAAGGCAGAGGCTTAATCCACTGAGCCACCCAGGCGCCCCAGTACTCTTCTATACTTTTTGAAGCACTTTCGCTTCTTTCCTAGATTGTATACTAGGAATTGCATTTTACAGGGTTATACTCCCCACATCCTCTTTACAATGCCTGATCTAGTGCTATGCATGTTGTAGCTTCAATAAACATTTATAATAAATAAATGGAAAATATAAGATGGTCCAGGGTACTCTGGTTGATCCATCCTACTGCTCCTTGATGATTCATTTAAGCTACTCTGGAGAGGAACCAGGAGACATTAGGTTTTTCAAGACATCCAAGAAACATTTTTCCATGAGGAAAAACCCATTTCTACCATAAATTACTCCTTTTATCTAAACTTATATTACTACAATTATATTACTACAATTACTACAATTATATTACTACAATTCAACACATTTTTCCCTCTCAGTAAAGATAAATAATGAACATCAGTATTTTAAAACGGTTTTAGTGATGGCTTCCATAAAAAATTATTCAATATAGGCAGCACTGTAATACCGATGATGAATTAGAATTCTGCCTTATTCTTGGGCAATTTATATTCTCCTCTACCTCAAATTAATCTGTGAAAATAAAATAGTAAACTCTACAACAAAGGTGAGAAGTAACTGATGAAAAGGCCTACAAACTCAGCAGAAAGCTGTATAATTGTTACATATTAATAATTATACATTGTAACAATAAGTTACCTCCAATTTATTGTTGGTCTGTAGGAAGGGAGGAGGTTTACTTCTGATTTTAAATTGGATTCTTGAATTTGCTTGAGGGCTTCTTCCAACAGAGGAACTCGTTTTTGAAAAACTAAAGGGATAATAGAGAAAAATCAAATAGTACAGAATCACTTCTTCTTCAATTATCTCTTTCTTATATAAGATTGGTCAATAATAAAATAGTACTTTAAAGCTTTTGTAAAAAGAAAGTACCTTTTAAAATAGTGTAAGTATTTTAAATTTAGATATCTAATTCCCCACATAGAAACTGTTACATTGCCAATTTTGGGAATATTTAACTGGAAAAGACTTTGAGAAATGTCCAGGCTCTTCATTCTGGCATGCAAACCCCACTATATTTATATTTGGTCTAGATTTTATTCTGACAAAATTTATGAATATTCTTTTTATTTTTTAAAGATTTATTTATTTGGGGTGGGGGTCTCCCCACCCCAAATAAATAAATAAAAGAGTGCACCAGCAGAGGGAGGAGAGAGGGAGAGGGAGAGACTCTCAAGTAGACTTCCTGCAGAGGGTGGAGCCAGAGGCGGGCTCCAGCCCTCAACCCTGAGGCTATGACCTGAGCCGAAATCAAGAGTCGGCCACTCAACCAACTGAGCCACCCAGGTGCCCCAAGCTTTATTTTTAAGAAGAAAATGGGAAGTGTAAAAAACACCAACTACTGGGACGCCTGGGTGGCTCAGTTGGTTGGACGACTGCCTTCAGCTCAGGTCATGATGCCGGAGACCGGGATCGAGTCCCGCATCGGGCTCCCAGCTCCACGGGGAGTCTGCTTCTCCCTCTGACCTTCTCCTCGCTCATGCTCTCTCTCACTGCCTCTCTCTCAAATAAATAAATAAAATCTTTAAAAAAAAAAAAAAACCACCAACTACTATTCATGGAGCACTTACTGTTACAGACATTATTTTTAAGCATGCTGTATTAACTAATTTAATCCTCACTAGGCCCATGAAGCTGATGCTATTTCAGTGTCCATTTTGCAACGGAGGAGACTGGGGCCCAGTTCGGGGTCGCAGGTTCTGCGGACGTTTGCCTGCATACGTGCAGCACACCCTCTGACCAGCCCTGCTTCCCACGTGTGCTGCTTCGAAGCCTTCGGCGGTGCACTGCACTCTGCGCGCCCTTGTGCCTTGTCCTGCTGCGCCCAGTGCTCTTCCCGCCCTGCTGCTTCGGGGAAGCACGGCCGACTGCTAGGGGCACTGCTTCTCCCACTGTCTGCTTCGGCGGAGGCTCGGATTCCCTGCAGTCACCTACCACCGAAGACTCAAGGCATGGAGGTGGGGTAGCCGACTCTCGAGCTCTCCACTGACACCTCCAAACTGTCTCGGTTAACCTTCGGATTTGGGAATAAACCGAACGAACAAGACAAGTAAGAGTTGTCTTTCATAGCTGTTTCTGCTCTCCATTCACAGCACTGAATTTTCTTAAAATATTAACTTGGTATTTTGCATAATATATCCATATTAGAAGTTAAAAAAGATACATAATACACATTTGGAAGTCTTGTTCTTGATCATTTGTATATACTATAACTGCTTCTTTATGCAAATATAAATATATATTCTAATTTCCCCCTTTTTTCACCGGAAGGCAGAATATTGTATCTTGTGATCTGGACCATTTTGTTACGACTAACAATATGTCCTGAAAATCAGGGATAGACACACGTTTTATATGACCATACGGCTTATACAACTTTGGAGACTTCGTTAAGAAAAAATAATGCAGGGGCACCTGGGTGGCTCAGTGAGTTAAAGCCTCTGCCTTCGGCTCAGGTCATGGTCTCAGGGTCCTGGGATTGAGCCCCGCATCGGGCTCTCTGCTCAGTGGGGAGCCTGCTTCCTCCTCTCTGCCTGCCTCTCTGCCTACTTGTGACCTCTGTCTGTCAAATAAATACATAAAATCTTAAAAAAAAATGCAAAAGTACCCATATAAAATTAGATGTAGGGGACATGACAGTGAGGGCTTATGAAACTCAAGCCTCAGTAACTTCACAGTAAACCTCCTTCTGCTGGAAAACTTTCCACATCAGTCCATGAAGTTTCTCCATCATTTCTTCTAATAACTGTATATTATTCCATTGCGTGAGTGTGTAATTTGTTTTTGCTAAAACTCCTGACTCTTTGTACCCAGACCTTTTGGTAGTTGGCACCCTCTTTGGGGCAAATAATTCCCATATAAGTGGTAATTTTCTCAGGCATTTACAGTAACTGACCACATCCTCTTTCTTCAAACTACCTTCTCCTATGCCTTCTTATACATTATTTTCTTTGTTTGCTTTTGCCATTGTGCATTCTTGAGAAGGACTTCTCAAAACCTCTTTTAGTTTTTCTTGTTTACCTACAGTAAATAGTAGTATACGTTAAGATTCTATTTTAGGAAAAAAAAAGATTCTATGTGAGGCCCTGCCCTCAATCTGTGGTCTATACCCTGTGGTTTAGCGTATCTCTCCCATGGCTTCATTTATCAAGTATATGTCACTCATTAGTGACTCTTTTTTTTTTTTTTTAAGATTTTATTTATTTATTTGAAAGAGAGAGAATGAGAGAGAGGGAGAGCGAGCGAGCGAGAGAGCATTATTATAAAGGGGGGGTCAGAGGGAGAAGCAAATTCCCTGCCAAGCAGAGAGCCTGATGCGGGACTCGATCACAGGACTCCAGATCATGACCTGAGCCGAAGGCAGTCGCTTAACCAACTGGGCCACCCAGGCGCTCCTCTTGGTATACATCTCTTAAATATACATCTCTATTCCATCTTTTTCTTAAATTTCAGACCCATATTTCTTTTCTTTCTTTTTTTTAAAATAAGACTTTATTTACTTGACACAGAGAGAAAAGAGAGTGTGAGCAAGCACAAGCAGGGGGAGCGGCCAGCAGAGGGTGACGGAGAAGCAGGCTCCCTGCTGAACAAGGAGCCCAATGAGGGATTTGATCCCAGGACCCTGGAATCATGACCTGAGCTGAAGGCAGACGCCCAACAGACTGAGTCCCCTAGGTTCCCCATAGACCCATATTTCTAGTTGCTGATTTGATTTCCCCATTTAGATAAGCCACAGAAGGCTCAAAATCAATGCATTTAAAACTTAATGTTCGTTCACACCTCTAATCTGATTCTCCTTCTTTATCTATAATCTTGATGAATATTATCATCATCTATCAAAATAATTGATTCCTTAAAAAAAGTATGAAAATATGTGAGACTCTCTGCTAAGTCCTAGGGGCAATGCTCTCCATCTAGACTTTCCCCACTCTCCATCAATTAGTAACTGAAATCTACTGATTCTACCTCTTGAATATACTACCACTTTTCTCCATATGCAGGATAGCTTGCCCCCTCCTGCCATAAATACTGGAACAGTCTCATGCTAGTCTATCTGCTTCAGTATGTTCTCACTTCAGTCTACCTCCATGTTGTCACTGTAATTATCTTTCTCATAAACAGATCTAATTGTAGTAGAGACCCTCAAGTTTCCCACCTACCACTATCCATCTTCCCTCCTGCCTTGGCAACAGACCGCACACTCACAGTCCGGGCGGCGATGCGGAAATACTCAACGCGTCTGTTTTGTCGGCCCCTGCACACGGCGGTGCCGATCATACACACGCAGACAGAGGGACACTGTTAGGAAAATAATTTAAAAGGAGCTCAGAGGTACAACCTTTTGTTCTTTACAATTCTCCCTTCTTCCTGCCTACAACACTGGCATGATGCTGGAGCTTCAGCAGCTAAAATGGGACAGGAGGGTGAAGATAAAAATCACAAACTAAGGACAGTTGAGCCGAGAGACAGAAGGCATCTGAGCTCCCAGTGACACCGCATAGTCCTCAAACCAGCAGTGACTGCCGACCTCAGACTTCACGTTATACAAGAGAAAAATAAACCCATATCATATTTACGCCATTGTTATTTTTAGGGGTATTTCTAGCTGTCTCATATCGTCCTCACTTACTGTGACCAGGCTGCTTTTCAATGAGAGCAGGGTCTCTTACGGACACAGTAATAGGTTGCTTTTAAAAAAACTTTAGGTAGATTATATTTTGGATACAAGTGAAATTTCTAGCATGATATGCCAAGCGCTTTGAGCATTGGTTCTAGCTTATTTTCTAGTCTCACATTCATTCTTCTTCACCTTCTCCCATCCTATGTTTCAGGATGCATTAAAATACATAATTTATTTGTAGAAGTTTTTCCTTCTGTTGGGGATTTTATTTGATTTTTTTAAAAGATTTTATTTATTTATTTGACAGAGATCACAAGGAGGCTGAGAGGCAGGCAGAGAGAGAGGAGGAAGCAGGCTCCCCAATGAGCAGAGAGCCCGATGCGGGGCTCGATCCCCGGACCCTGAGATCATGACCTGAGCCGAAGGCAGAGGCTTTAACCCACTGAGCCACTTAGGCGCCCCCTGTTGGGGATTTTAATTTTTTTTTCTCTTTGCTTGGCAAAAATGCTCATTCTTCAAAATGCAAATTAAGTCATTTTTCCAGGGATGGTGTCCTTGATGTCCCTGTATAGGTTTAGCGTTCTTCCTTCTGTGTTCACACAGAAATTTACACATTCTGTTACCACAGATATTCTCAATATATTTATTGATATTGTTTACATTACTTTCATCTCCAAAATAAGCTGTGAGGTCTTTAATGGTAGAGAATGGTGATCTTTCTGTATCAGCCCACAGCTAAGTACAGTAGAGTACGACACATGTTTGCTGAACATAAAGGTTCTGCTTGTCCCTCTTTCCTTCCTTCCTTCTTTCCTTCCTCTTAGAGAGGGCACATGCGTGTAAGGAGGGGCAGAGGGAGAGAAGAGGATCTTAGGTAGGTTCCATGCCCAGTGTGCAGAGCCTGACATGGGTCTCAATCTCATGACCCTTAGATCATGACCTGAGCTGAAATCAAGAGTCAGATACTAAACAACTGAGCCATTCAGGTGCCCCTGTCCTTTTCTTTTTGAAGCTTTGACATTTTATACTTAATTCCGTGTTACTATTTAAGGTATAAAAAATGTAGGTATGGTACCTAAGAATAAACTATAATCGTATTTAAATTCTTAATTGATTCCTGGCCTTAGATTGTTAGATTATAATACTCTACAATTTCTTTTTATTTTGTTAATCTCTTAGGTAAGAATTTGAACCAAAATGTGACTAAAATACCAGAATGAATGTGACACTAATTTGCCAAACCAAAACATTAAATTTTGTTTACTACATCAGTTTTAAAAAAGACAAAACACTGTAAGCCAATATGAAGTAGAATCACACTTGTGAACTTTCAAAATTTACTAATAGAGCCAACAATATATTCTCCAAATTAAACCTAAATCAAATTATACTTTTTCATTTGGTTAAAGTCTTATTGCTCAAAAGGTATGCTTTTTAGTTTGAATTTATACCTTTTTTTCTTAATTTACCATTTTATTGTCTACTCAAGTTGAATATGATGACATTTTCATTTTTTTATGATTTTTTTTTTTAATTTGACAGAGAGAGAGTACAAACAGGCAGACAGAGGGAGAAGGAGAAGCAGATTCCCCACTGAGCAGGGAGCCCAATTGTAAGGCTTGATCCCAGAACCCTGATATCATGACCTGAGCTGAAAGCATATGCTTAACCAACTGAGCCACCCAAGAGCCCCTCATTTTCATTTTTATCCTCATACTGTTCTAGAAGTTCAGATACCTGCTCTCCTCCGTTGTGAAAGAGGAATATGAGCACGCTGGAATTTTTCAGTGACTTCTTCAAACTTCTCTTTTCTTTGTTGAAGTATTTGTTCTCTGATTTGTTGTTCTTTTTCTTCCTGTTCTTTTTGTTTTTCTTCAAAAGCTCTATATGTGAAACACAAAGTAGATAACTGTATGAGGGAATAAGTCTTAAAAATATGAACACAGAAAATAGTTTCAAACTAATGATTTGTTATATAATGGTGTTTTCATATTTTAAAAGTCTACTTACTTAGAAACAACATTTTAAATTAGAAAAAAAAAAAGGCTCTTTATTAACAATCTTAGTATCTTTATATGTAGCAATTCCAGAACCTTATCCAGGCCTTTTGCAACTAAGGGAAGGCTCTTATTTCTAATTTCTGGCAGGCCTGCATCCATGTTCTCACCTCTGAAAGCCTGCTGTGGAAGAATTCTTTACTAACTACACTATTGGGGCGCCTGGGTGGCTCAGTGGGTTAAGCCTCTGCCTTCGGCTCAGGTCATGATCTCAGGGTCCTGGGATAGAGCCCCACATAGGGCTCTTTGCTCAGCAGGGAGCCTGCTCCCCCACCCCCCCACCGCCTGCCTGCCCCTCTGCCTACTTGTGATCTCTCTCTGTCAAATAAATAGATAAAATTAAAAAAAAAAAGCTACACTATTTTCTGGAATGAGAAAAATAAATTCATTGGTGAAAGAAGCAGCCTTGCAAATTATAGGGCAATTAAGATAATACCATAGATCTTTCTTCTTCTTTAAGACCAAAAGTTTAAAATTGACTGTCATATTAAGTCTGAACTATGCTAGAAATCCATACAACTTACATATTTTGATATGATTTGATATTTGATATTTTACAAAAATCTTGACTCCACCTTCTCTTGAAAATCTGCAAGATTTGTCAACCCTGAACTCCTATCCAGACATGACAACAAACACCTGCCCATAACCTTTATCAGTCCCTATTTTTCTTAACTTTCCTATTTCATTTATTCTGAGTGCCTGGGCAGTTGAGTTCATGTTCTCTAGCTTCAACTGTTTCAAAAAATTAATTTTGTTTGTGGAAAACGTGTGTATGTGTGTTTCAGTAATTATTTACTGGACAATGAGAAAAATGAAGAAGGAAGCTGGTGACTCACTGGTTAAGAAACTGCCAAGTGGTTCTGCTCTTTTGGAATGTATGGGATTGAGAAGTGGTAGATAAGAACTCTTCAAGATTTTTAGTGTCATGGGTTACCAGTAACCATCCTTCCAAAGACCTTCACTGGCCTGGGCATTATTATTGTGCAAGTAACTGAGATTTAGGGAACTACAATTCTGGGAGTAGGGCTACAGATCTTCAAACAGTCCTACCCCTGTGGCAGGTAGGAGATAGTGGAGTAGTGCCACAGGTAGGCACTCCCACATAATCTCCTTCAAGAGCCCCCTCAAGGGACAAGACAAGGAAGCCCGCTTTCAGCACTTGATTCAACATAATAGTGGAAGTCCTAGTCAGAGCAAGAGGAGTAAATAAAAGGCATCCAAAACGGAGAGAAAAAAGGCAAAATTATCTCTGTTCACAGGTGGCATATTATATGCAGAAAACTTTAAAGGTTCCACAAAAACACTGTTAGGACTAATAAATAAATTCAGCAAAGTTGCAGGATATAAAATCAGTACACAAGAATCAGTTGCATTTCTATATACTAACAATTAATAATCTAGATAGGAAATTAAGAAAGCAATCCCATTTACAGTAGCATCAAAAAGAATAAAATGCTTGTGAATAAACTTAGCCAAGGAGGTAAAAGACTTGGACACCAAAAATACAAAACACTGCTGAATTTTTTTTTTTAAATACACATAAATGGAAAGATATCCTATGTTCATGGATTAGTAGACTTAATTAAAAAATTCACCTTAAAATTTATATGAAATCTCAAGGGACCCGCAAATAGCCACAACATTCTTTTTTAAAAACTTACTTCAAATTTATGGTAATCAAGGTAGTACAGCCACAGCATAAAGACAGATATATCAGTGGAATAGATTAGAGAGCCTAGAAATAAATTGTGTGGTAAAATAATTTTCCACAAGGGTGCCAAAACCATTCAATGAAGAAGAAAGAGTCTTTTTCAACAAATGATGGTGGGAAAACTGGATATCCATATGCAAAAGAATGAAAATGGACCCTTACCTTACAGCATATGCAAAAATTCAGGAATATATTAAAAAACTCCCACATCTGGACAACAACAAAAATAATCTGCTTTAACAACAGGCAAAGGACTGGAACATATATTTCTCCAAAGAAGATCTACAAATATCAACAAGAACATGAAAAGATGCTCAACTTCACTAATCATTAGGAAAATGCAAATCAAAACTGCAATGAGATACCACCTTATGCCCATTAGGATGGCCACTGTTAAAAACAAAACAGAACAAAAACCAGAAAGTTTTAAGTACTTATGAGGATATGAGGATATGAAGAAAGTGGAATCCTTGTAAGCTGGTGGGAATGCAAAACAGGCAGTTGTTGTAAAAGGGTATGCTGAGTCCTCAAAAAATTACTGAGAATTACAGTATGATCTGGCAATTCCACTCCTGGGAACATACCCCAAAGAAGTGAGAGCAGAGGCTCAAATGTTTGTATACTTATGTTCATAACAGCATTGTTCACAATAGCCAGAAGGTGGAAACAGCTGAAGTGTCCCTTGACAGATGCATAAACAAAGCGTGGCACACACATACAACAGAATTAGAGAGGAAGGAAACCCTGACATATGCTACAACATGGATGAACCCTGAATACATTCCACTAAGTAAAATAAGCCAACCGCAGAAGGACAAATATTCTCTTACTCCACAACCATAGTATCTAGACTAGTCAAATTCAAAGATAGAAAGCAGTAAGGTGGCTGCCAGGGGCTGGATGAAAGTGGGGAGTTAAGTGTCTAACGGGTATATTCAGTTGGGAAGATGATGGTGCATCTTTTCTTTAATGAAGCTAATCTAGTAGTTTTAAATCTAGAACATTTGCCCTTTACCAGGAGTGCTTGGGAACGTCTGGAAGAGTTGTGACTATCACAATAATTAGGGTGGGCTACCAGATTTCAGTTCCCCAGGACCAAGGATGCTGAGTGTTATATAACACATGAGATATGTCCACCCAAGAAGGAATTATTCCATTCCAAAAACTAAAGGTTCATCCATTCAACCCTTTCAATAAAGTGTGATATCCCCCTACAGCCTTGTGTGAGGGGATCCTGGAACCAGTGGACCTGCCAGACCCTGATATTTCTGCTGCCACACAGGCAGACTATCAAGGGAACCAATCCAAAAATTCTGGGCAATAACTAGCAGCAAGCCCCAACAACATTGGGGACAGCTAGGGTCAGCTGATGTGGGGAAATGATACCATATGAACAATTAGGGTGGGAGGTAAGACAAAAACCCACTTTCCTACTCCTGCCCTTGATTTCCACTAGATTAGATGAAGGTAACCTTTGAGGGAGGAGAAAGGCAGAGGTTCAAGTTACACACGAATCTTACAACATCTAAATTGGAAATAACTATAAAGAGAGAATTGGGAGTTGAGAAAAGAAAAATAAAATATATGGCAGACCATTCATTTGTTTTGATGCAGCCTTTGAAAGGAGATAAAACAGAGGCAACTAAATGCAGGCAGTAACTAGTATTCTAGTTTCCTTTATGCAGAAGGGGCTAAGCTGCGCTGGGCAGAAGCCAACAGAGTGAACTCGGGATGTTCTAAATTCATATGCTCTCCCTTGAGGCTAAGACAGCAGTGTCAAGGACGCTCCAACGTGAGTGCACTCCTCTGGTAGCTCATCTCCAAAGAGTCCCCAAAGAACCAAGATCATGCAGTCCTCTCTGCTCTAATCAGCCTGGTCCTGTGACTCTCTGCTCACCAACAGACTTTTTTTTTTTTCCCAAAGATTCCATTTATTTATTTGACAGACAGAGATCACAAGCAGGCAGAGAGGCAGGCAGAGAGAGAGAGAGGAGGAAGCAGGCTCCCTTCCCTGGTGAGCAGAGAGCCCGATGCGGGACTCGATCCCAGGACCCCGGGACCATGACCTGAGCCGAAGGCAGAGGCCCCAAACCACCGAGCCACCCAGGCGCCCCCACCAACAGACTTTTATAGAAGTGATGCTAGCTTCGAAACGTTGCAGCTTCCAACTTGGTCTGCGGCATGCTTGCTCTAGGAAAAGCCAAACCCTGTAAGAAATTTGGCGACCTTGACATCACCACGCTGGTAAGGCCGCGCTAGCGAAAGGGAGAGGGAGCATGGAAAGAGAGGCCTGGCTATCCTCCAGCTGTCCTTGGCACCCAAGCCCAGGAGCAAATGACCAGAAGCCATCTCAGGTGTGCAGCTCAGCAGGCCTTCGGGTAATGTCGCTCGCAGCAGGCATCTCGGGGTGGCAGCAGCAGACCTCCGAGTGAGCCACTGCACACACGACGGTAATGAACTGTCGTCGGAAGCCACTCCACTGCAGGGCGCGTTGTTATACAGCAGTAAATGACCACAATAAGAACTTTCAACCAATTCTTTTCCCCAGTTAACATTTATTTAGTGAGGATGGGGGCAAATCTTTATTAATAAAAATTATTTATTTATGCTAATTATAAAGGATTTATTAATCCACTTACTAGATACGCTTTTCTAAGAAAATTTAGGGGGCATATAGGAAGTTAGTATTTTTATAGTAGAGTATTCTCAGTAAAGAGCACAAGGTCACGAATTCAGTTTCAGAGTGTCAGTGAACTACAGCCACCAACGCAGACAGCTGTCATCTGTACGTCTCACCACTGAGAGTGCAGCAAGGAACTGTACAAAACTCCTTACACTTATCACATCTTTTTTTTTTTTTAACAGAGATGTCTGTTTCAGGTTTCTTTTTATTTTTGTATTTTTCTTCTAAAGTACCATTTCACTGGTAATAAGAACAATTTACATTTATCTAGTTAGATAAGAAGGAAATCTTAGCTGGTATGTATTACTGATTTATTTTAGTGATGCCTCAGTGATCCTTTTAGATTCTCCCCCAACCCCGGGGAAAATGCTTTCTTTGAGAGCTGATATGAAGCTAACTCTAGAAAAAAATTATATACCTGTGAGTTGTCTTGAGAAATCCAGGGCTATCTAAATGTTTAAGGGAATTTGTTAAATAATGGTTATGTAAACTCTCCTCTATCTCAGGTATCTGAAGTAGTTCAGTTAGATCTCTTACCTGAGTCATCAAATTAAGACATTAAATATTTATGTGGAGTATCAGACACACAAAAAAAGAAGCAAAAGTTATTCATTGTTTGGTATCTCAAAACTGGCAAAATGAATGAATAACCAACCATCCCATAGGTATTGTAAAGATAAGAGATCCTGAGAAGATTCCAGTGAGGAAGGAATAACAATAAAAAATCTGTTACACACTATCCATTATTACTAGAATATGAGAGATAAAATGTAATTGATATTCACAATGGTTTTATATTAGAAAATGTAAAACAGTAAATTGTGAGGACTTGGTTACAGTTTGAGCCCTGAAAAGACAAAAAACATAGAAGAGAAATGAAAATTACTGAAAAAAAAAAAAAAAAAAAAAAAAAAAAAAAAAATTAAAAAAAAAAAAAAAAAAAAAAAAAAAAAAAAAAAAAACAAATGAAAATTTTGCAATTGAAATTATAAAATCTGAAATAAAAATGTGCCTAGGAGGTGAACAGCAGATTGGGGATATCAGAAGAAAATCTGTAAACTTGAGGACAGATTCACAGAAATTATCTAAACTGAGAACAGAACAAAAAAGATGGACAAAAGAACATGTAGCAGGTTTAGTGACCCCATGGGTCACTAAATGATAAGTGGTCATTATTATGTGTAAAGTGTACAATATATGTGTAACTGGAGTCCTAGAAATTAAGGAAAAAGAGAGCGAGTGGAGTAGAAAACATTTGAAGACTCCGGCCTAAAATTTCCCAAATCTGGTGAAAAAATGTTAAATCACAGGTGAATCTCAGCGAACTGCTAGATAATTACCAACAACGTAGGCTAAGCAGATTTTAGTCAAACTCCTGGGAACAAGAGATAAAAGGAGTATCTTCAGGGAGGAGGGGCAAGATGGCGGAGAAGTAGCAGAGCCTGTTTCAACCGGCCCCCTTAAGCGAGCTGGTCATCTACCAGAACACTCTGAACACCCAAGAAATCAGCCTGAGATGTAGGATTATACACTTCTGGATCTCTACGGGGGCAGAAGACCTCAGTGGAGAGGTAAAGCAGAGTGAGTTCAGGCTGATGACAGGATAAACAGAATGGGGAGGGACCCACTGGAAAGTAATACCCCAGTATGAAAGTGCCCTGTGGTTGGGGACCAGCAGTAACTTGGAGTCTGGTTAAAAGCACTCAAAAAGAGCAAAAGATCTTAAAGGGCAGCTGGTGGAATCGGGCAGTCATGGGCACGGGCCTAAGCCCACGGTCCTAGGATGGCCACCGCCGGGGACCACCCGTGCCAGAGAGAGTGCAGCAGAGCATCCAGCTCCTGGTCTGGGAGCCCCCAGGGTTGCGCAGCTTCCCCCACCAGCTGAGGCTTGGCTGGGTTGCGCCCCCGCCCCCCACGAGGGAGTCTGGGGGGCGCTAGCCAGCAGACCAGCGGAGGGTCTGGACCCTCCCAGGAACTCAGCAAGATCTCTGGGCAGCGACCTGCGAAACCCAGAGGTCTGGACCCCAGACAGCAGTCCCGCAAAGGCAGCCACCAGAAGCGGGTTCCCTGGACCAATATCGCTCACAGTTTTAGTAGCAGAGACAAGCAGGTGGAGAGAGAAGCAGGCGCTTTGGGCCACCCCCGAGATGGTGTCTGGGGATGTGCACTGCCTGTGGGAGACTGCATGGCTCAGCAGAGTTTACAGAGGGCAGTCTGTGTGTTCTGGATATCCTCCCCATCCAGAGGGGAGCAGGCTGAGGCTTCTCTCTGAGACGGAGGTCTGGTGCAGTTTGCTTTCCACTCAACCTCGGAAAAGCCACAAAAAGCCACCAAAGAACAAAAACCTCCAGAGAACAAAAGCCTGAAAAACCGGATTCCAGAGCCCAGCCCCTTGATAGGGGGGCAGGAGGACTCAACCCAAGCAAGACTGACTGAAGAACAACGAGGCACCCCCCCCCCCACAAAGCCAGCCAAAAGAACGAGAGGACAACCACCACAGGGTCCCCATAAAGCTGTAAAACCCCAATATCAGGGGAAAACAATACATTAAGCTCCCAGTATTGCCCTAAAACCTGTATATTTCATAGATATAACTTTTATTTTAGTTTGTTTTCACTATTCTTGTTCTTTTTAATTTTTTTAACCTACTTACCATTACAACTAGAGGTTTAATACAACATATTCCATAATAACCTTTTTGCATACATATACCTGTGTTTTTCTTTTTCTTTTCTATTTTTTTAAATATACATATAGATATAAGCTTCAAGGTAATCCTCTTTCCCTAATCAATACTACCCCTATATAGAAACCAGCTTTAGTCCCCCTTTATCTCTGGAAAGTGGACTCCTTTAACAAAGATATCAAGATATACACAGGAAGCACCGAAATAAGCTTCCTCCCCACGCGGAGGATTTATAACCACCCTCCTCCCATCTTTGTCTTCTGTTAGTGTTTCTCTATATTTGTTTTTGTTCTGGTATTATATAAATCTTATCCTTGGGGTCATTTTGACAGGGTTCTTTTTTTTTCTTCTCGTCATTTACTTTAGTCGGTCCTTTTGTTTGTCCGCTTTTGTTTGTATACCTTATAAATCTTACCTTTGGGGCCCATTCTGGCTGGGTCTTCTTTTTTTTTGTTTTTCTGTCTCTTTCTGTCTTTTTTTCTTTTTTCTTTCTTTTTGGTGGTGACTTCCTATTGCTCAGAAGCGTTCCAGGGTGCACCTTGCCTGGATCGTGGTGGTATATTCAGCTACACATCCCCTCAACCACCTCTCACCAAAATGACTAGGAGAAGGAACACCCAACAGAGGAAAAATTCAGAGACTGGGCCCTCTCCATCAGAGCTGTTGGGTATGCACATAAACATTATGTTGGAAAGGGGATTCAGGGTAACAATTATCCAGGCAATGGCTAGGTTGGAGAAAACCATTAGTGACAGCATGGAATCAATTAGGGCAGGAGTGAAAGCTGCCTGGGAAGAAGTTAAAAATGCTATCAATGAGATCCAATCTAATCTAAATACTCTAACAGCTAGGGTAACTGAGGCAGAATATAGAATTAGTGATCTAGAGGACAAAATGATAGACAAAAAGGATCAGGAGAAGGCCTGGAACAAATAGCTTAGAAGCCACAGAAACAGAATTAGGGAAATAAATGTCGCCATGGAACGTTCCAACGTCAGATTTTTGGGATCCCTGAGGGCGAGGAGAAAGAAAGAAGACTAGAAGATATAGTTGAACAACTTCTCCATGAAAATTTTCCCAATCTGGGTAATGGAACCAGTGTTCATGTCCTAGAGGTAGAAAGAACACCCCTCAAGATCAACGAATGTAGAAAGACCTCGAGGTACCTGATTGGAAGACTGACAAATCATAATTTTAGACAAGAGCTTTTGAGAGCAGCTAGGGGGAAGAGATTCCTTATGTACAGAGGAAGGTCATTCAGAATAACGTCAGACCTGTCCACAGAAACCTGGAAAGCCAGAAAGGGCTGACAAGACAAATTCAGGGCAATAAGTGAGAAGAACATGCAGCCAAGAATACTTTGTCCAGCAAGGCTGACATTCAGAATGCATGGAGAGATAAAGAGCTTCCAAGACCGGCAAGGTTTAAAAGAGTATGTGACCATCAAGCTGGCACTACAAGAAATATTACGGGGGAGAGGGGTCCTATAAAAGAAGAAAGAACCCAAGAGTGTCACAGAACAGAAATTTACAGAGACAATCTATAGAAACACAGACTTCACAGGCAACATGATGTCAATAAAAACATATCTTTCAATAATCACTCTCAATGTGAATGGCCTAAATGCTTCCATAAAACGGCACAGGGTGGCAGACTGGATAAAACAACAGGACCTGTCCATATGTTGTCTACAAGAGACCCATTTGGAACCTAAGGATACATCCAGACTGAAAGTGAAGGGATGGAGAAGCATCTTTCATGCCAATGGGCCTCAAAAGAAGGCCGGGGTAGCGATTCTCATATCAGATAAATTAGATTTTAAACTAAAGATTGTAGTCAAAGATTAAGAAGGACACTACATCATTCTTAAAGGGTGTATCCACCAAGAAGATCTAACAATTGTAAATACTTATGTCCCCAATACGGGAGCAGCCAACTACATAAGACAACTGTTAATCAAGATATAAAGTCACATTGATATGAATACATTAATAGTAGGGGATCTTAACATGCCACTCTCAGTAATAGATCATCCAAGCAGAAAATCAATAAAGACACAAGAGCACTGAATGACACATTGGACCAAATGGACCTCATAGATATACACAGAACATTCCACCCTAAAACAACAGAATACTCATTCTTCTCGAGGGCGCATAGAACTTTCTCCAGAATAGACCACAAACTGGGTCACAAATCAGGGCTCAACTGATACCAAAAGACTGAGATTATTCCCTGCATATTCTCAGACCATAATGCTTTGAAACTGGAACTCAACCACAAGAAAAAGCTTGAAAGGAACTCAAACACTTGGAAGCTAAAGATCACCCTGCTTAAGAATGTTTGGATCAACCAGAAAATCAAAGAACTAAACAATTCATGGAAACCAATGAGAATGAAGACATTTCAGTCCAAAACCTATGGAATACGGCACAGGCAGTCCTAAGAGGGAAATACATAGCCATCCAAGCCTCCCTCAAAAAAATTGAAAAATCCAGAATTTACCAGCTCTCTTTACACCTTAAATAGCTGGAGAATCAATAAGAAATTAAGTCAACCCCACACAAAAGAAGGGAAATAATCAAGATTAGAGCAGAGATCAATGATATAGTAACTAGAGATCTAATAGAACACACCAACGAAACTAGAAGCTGGATTTTTGAAAGAATCAATAAGATCTATAAACCATTGGCCAAACTAATCCCCCCCCAAAAAAAGGGAAAGAGAGGACCCAAATTAATAAAATTATGAGTGAAAAGGGGGAGATCACGACTAACACCAAGAAAATAGAAACAATCATCAGAAATTATTATCAACAGCTATATGCCAATAAGTTAAGCAACCTAGACAAAATGGATGCATTCCTGAAATCCTATAAACTTCCAAAACTGAATCAGGAAGAAACTGACAACCTGAATAGACCAATATCTAGCAACGAGATTGAAGCAGTGATCAAAAACCTCCCAAAAAACAAGAGCCCAGGACTTGACGGATTCCCTGGAGAATTCTACCAAACATTCAAAAAAGAAATAATACCTATTCTCCTGAAGCTAATTCAAAAAATAGAAACAGAAGGAAAACTTCCAGACTCTTTTTATGAAGCCAGCATTACCCTGATCCCCAAACCAGGCAAAGACCCCTCCAAAAAGAAGAATTTAAGACCGATATTCCTGATGAATATGGATGCCAAGATTCTCAACAAGACCCTAGCTAATAGGATCCAACAGTACATTAAAAACATTATCCACCATGATCAGGTGGGATTTATCCATGGGATGCAATCAATCAACGTGATAGAACAAATCAATAAGAGAAGAGAGAAGAACCACACGGTTCTCTCAATTGATGCAGAAAAAGCATTTGACAAGATACAGCATCCGTTCCTGATTAAAACGTTTCAGAGTATAGGGATAGAGGGAACATTCGTTAACTTCATTAAATCTGTCTATGAAAAACCCACAATGAATATCATCCTCAATGGGGAAAAGCTGACAGCCTTCCCTTTGAGATCAGGAACATGACAAGGATGTCCACTCTCGCCACTGTTATTCAACAGAGTACTAGAAGTCCCAGCAACAGCAATCAGACAACAAAAAGAAATCAAAGGTATTCAAAGTGGCAAAGAATTCAAACTCTCTCACTTCACAGATGACATGATACTTTATATGGAAAACCCAAAAGACTCCACCCCCAAACTACTAGAACTCATACAGCAATTCAGTAACGTGGCAGGATACAAAATCAATGTACAGAAATCAGTTGCTTTCTTATACACTAACAAGGAAAATACAGAAAGAGAAATTAGAGAATCGACTGCATTTACTATAGCACCAAGAACTATAAGATACCTGGGAATAAATCTAACCAAAGAGGTAAAGGATCTATACTCGAAGAATGACAGGACACTCATGAAAGAAATTGAAGACAAAAAAAAAATGGAAGAGCATACCATGCTCATGGATCGGAATAATAAACATTGTTAAAATGTCTATACTGAGCCATCTATACTTTCAATGCCATCCCGATCAAAATTCCACTGGCGTTTTTCAAAGAGCTGGAACAAACAATCCTAAAATGTGTATGGAAACAGAAGAAACCCCGAATTACTAAGGAAATGTTGAAAAAGAAAAACAAAACTGGGGGCCTCACGTTGCCTGATTTCAAGCTTTACTACAAAGCTGTGATCACCAAGACAGCATGGTACTGACACAAAAACAGATACATAGACCAGTGGAACAGAGTAGAGAGGCCAGATATGGACCCTCAACTCTATGGTCCAAGTAATCTTCGACAAAGCAGGAAAAAATATACAGTGGAAAAAAGACAGTCTCTTCAATAAATGGTGCTGGGAAAATTGGGACAGCTATGTGAAGAAGAAAGAAACCCAACCATTCTCTTACACCATACACAAAGATAACCTTGAAATGGATAAAAGACCTCAATGTGAGGCAAGAAATCTATCAAAATCCTAGAGCAGAACATAGGCATTAACCTCTTCGACGTTGGCCACAGCAACTTCTTTCAAGATATGTCTCAAAAGGCAAAGGAAACAAAAGCGAAAATGAACTTTTAAGACTTCATCAAGATCAAAACCTTCTGCACAGCAAAGGAAACAGTCAACAAAACAAAGAGGCAACCCCTGGAATGGGAAAAGATATTCACAAATGACACTACAGACAAAGGGCTGATATCCAAGATCTATAAAGAACTTCTCAAACTCCTCAAACTCAACACACACAAAACAGATAATCATGTCAAGAAATGGGCAGAAGACATGAACAGACACTTCTCCAATGAAGACATGCAAATGGTTAACAGACACATGAAAAAATGTTCATCATCATTAGCCATCAGGGAAATTCAAATTAAAACCACATTGAGATACCACCTTACACCAGTTAGAATGGCCAAAATTAACAACACAGTAAACAACATATATTGGAGAGGATGTGGAGAAAGGGGAACCCTCTTACAATGTTGGTGGGAATGCAAGTTGGTGCAGCCACTACGGAAAACAGTGTGGAGATTCCTTAAGAAATTAAAAATAGGGACGCCTGGGTGGCTCAGTTGGTTAAGCAGCTGCCTTCGGCTCAGGTCATGATCCCACCGTCCTGGGATCGAGTCCCACATCGGGCTCCTTGCTCAGCAGGGAGCCTGCTTCTCCCTCTGCCTGCCACTCTGTCTACCTGTGCTCACTTTCTCTCTCTCCCTCCCTCTCTCTCTGACAGATAAATAAATTAAAAAGAAATTAAAAATAGAACTTCCCTATGACCCTGCAATTGCACTACAGGGTATTTACCCCAAAGATAAAGATGTAGTGAAAAGAAGGGCCATCTGTACCCCAATGTTCATAGCAGCAATGGCCACAGTCGCCAAACTGGAAAGAACCAAGATGCCCTTCCACGGACGAATGGATAAGGAAGATGTGGCCCATATACACTATGGAGTATTATGCCTCCTTCAGAAAGGATGAATACACAACTGCTGTATCAACATGGACGGGACTGGAGGAGATGATGCTGAGTGAAATAAGTCAAGCAGAGAGAGTCAATTATTATATGGTTTCGCTTACTTGTGGAGCATAAGGAATAACACAGAGAACATGGGGAGATGGAGAGAAGGGAATTGGGGGAAATCGGAGGGGGAGACGAACCACGAGACTGTGGACTCTGAAAAACAATCTGAGGGTTTTGAGGGAAGGGAGTGGGGGGCTGGGTGAGCCTGGTGGTGGGTACTAAGGAGGGCACATATTGCATGGAGCACTGGGTGTGGTGCAAACACAATGAATTTTAGAACACTGAAAATAAAATAAAATAAAATAAATGTACCTTCAAAGTTGTCACAGAAAAGACATATTTTATGTGGAGAACAGCACTCCCAACGACTGCTAACTTCTCAGAAGAAGGGTGCAGGTCAGCAGACAACGGCATTTTGATAGTGCTAAAGAAAATGGCTGTGAACTCAGAATTCCATATTCAGTGCAACTATCTTTCAAAAACAAAAGCAGAATAAAGTTATGTTTAGATAAGTAAAAACTCAGAGTGTTTATGGACACAATCCTGCCCTGCAAAAAGTGCACAAGGAAGTTCTTCAGGCCAAAGACGGAAACACGGACCTACAGCCAGCAGCCAACACCACCAGAAACAACAAATCTGCGGGTGAATGGAAAAGAGCAAGTTCTTCTCTCTGTCTCACTGGTAAAAAGACAACTGAGGGTTTAATGCAGAAATTACAGCACTGTATTTGAACTTTATAACATGCAGATATACAGAAATTCATAGCACAAAGGGTATCAGGTTGGGGGAGGGGGACAGACAGAATTGTAAAGTTGAAGGACCTTTATATTTATGTGAAATGGTCCAATTATAACTCTAAATAGTTAAGAATGAATATTGTAACCCCTAGAGGAGCCGTAAAGAAAAGTAAAATTGAATTTTTTTTTTCTACTAACTGAAAGGGAGGCAGGAAAGGAGGAAAAATACAGAATGGACAGAAAACAAATAGCTAAATGACACACCTACATCTAACAGTTTTAGGAATTACTAGATGTCAATGGACTAAACACTCCATTTACAAGCAGAATCTTGTTTTTGGGAGACAATTCTCCACAAATATTTCATGTTTGTACACAGTCCAGATCCTCCAAATGAAGGCATTCACAGCCAAGTTAAAAGTGTTTGTATACACACTGAGGGTTTTGGAGGGGAGGGAGGTGGGAGGTTGGGTGAGCCTGGTGGTGGGTACTAAGGAGGGCACGTATTGCATGGAGCACTGGGTGTGGTGCATAAACAGTGAATCTTGGAACACTGAAAAAATAAAATTAAATTTAAAAAAAAAGTGTTTGTATAAAGAGACATTCCAGGATAGTAAAGCTTAGAGAGCTCTCCCTTCCTGGAGACTGGGGGAGTAAAGACAAAGATCTTTCCTTCCTGGCTCCAGAGAGTGCTTGTATTCCAGAGCAAAGATAAGGTTTCTTTCTCCCTGGAGAGTACGATGGGCAGTGGCGATGTGTAAGATCAGAGTTTCCACATTTTGTGGTTCCTATATTGTAATGCACTAGTTCCTACTCTGTGCGGGAACCATCTGACCTGAAGGGCACTGCCCTTTGGGGACTGGAGTTTAGGAAACCAACGCAAGAGAGCTTTGGCTGCTGCTTTTTCCATGACAATATACAGTCTTTGTCTCTGAATGAGGGGATTTGCTTTCTATCAGCCTGCCACCGCACAGATGAAATCTTGGTAATCATTAGCTTGAATGTAGGTCAGTATCTCAGATCCTTTACAGTTCTGCAGTTTCTGATTTAGCTCTTGCTAGACTGAATATAAAGTAAGACCCAGGAAGACCTCCACAAATACAGATAGTTTCTGAAAGCAAAAAGATCAAATAGTAGAAGACATTTGACTATATTAACATCAAAGCAGGCTTTAAGAAAAGGGCTGTTACCAGAGATGAAAACATTTGATAATGATAGAAGAGTCAATTCATCAGGAAGACATAAAAATCATAAGTATGTATACACCTAGTAAGAGACTTTCAAAATACATGAAGCAAACACAGAACTAAAGGGAGAAACTGATGAATCCACGATTATAGTTGCGTATCTGTAACATCTCTCAGTAATTGACAGACCAATCAGATAAAAAGTATCAGTAATACAGAAGATTTGAAGGAAACTATCAACTACCTTGACCTTATTGATATTTACAGAACAACTATTTACACTCAACAATGGTAATACATATTCTTAAGTACAACATAAGAAATCTTATATTGGACCATAAAACAAATGTCAATGCATTTCCCAAGACTTAAATCTTACAGAAGAATGTTCTCTGATCAAAACAGATTTGCATCAGAAATCAATTATAATATCTAGAGAACCTCAATAATTGGAAATTTTAAAAAAAGTTTCTAAATAAGTTACAGTTCAAAAATGAAATCAAAAGGGAAGTAGCAAAGCTTTTTAAACTACACAAAAATGAAAATGCTGCATACCAAATTTATTAAGTGCAGTTATTCAGAGGGAAACTTATGATCTTAAATGCCTATAGTGGAAAAGGAGAAGTTTAAAATCAATGATTTTAGTTCCCACCTTAAGAAGCTAGAAGATAGGGAGGGTATGTGCTATGGTTAGTGCTGTGAAGTGTGTAAACCTGGTGATTACAGACATGTACCCCTGGGGATAAAAATACTTTATATGTTTATAAAAAATAAAAAATAAAATAAAAAATAAAAAGAAGCTAGAAGATGTACAAATTTATCCTGAAGTGAAAAGAACTTATAAAGAAGAAACTAATGAAACAGTTAACTAAAAAATAGAGACCACACAGACTAAAGTTGTATATGAAAATTTTAGTAAAATTGATAAGCTCCTACCAAGAATGATGAATAAAAAAAAAGAATAATGAAGAAAAAATAGCAAACAAAAATTATCACTATCATGAATAAAAGACAGGATATATCACTACAAGTATGTATCATAGACATTAAAAGAGTAATATGAACAACTTTATGCTAATAAATTTAACTTCGATAAAATGGACCAATTTTTTGAAAAAATCAATTTACCAAAACTGACAAAGAAAAATAAAATGTGAAAAACTCTGTACTTATTAACAAAATTAATGTACAATTAGTAAGCTTCCTACAAAGAAAACTCCAGGTTCAGATATTTTATTATCATCTCTGTCAAACATTTAAAGGAGAAATAACAATCATACAACCTTTTTCCAAATATGAAGTGGAGGAAACACTTCCCCAACATATTTCATAAGGCCTGAATAACCCTGATTTCCAAACCTGACAAAGATATTATAAGGAATTTGTAGGTCAATATCTCTCAAACATCACTCAAAAATAGTTCACAAAATATTAGCAAATAAAATCCATCAGTTTATAAAAAACTCCCATATCATTACCAAATGAGAGCTACCCCTGGAAGGCAAGGGTGACTTGACACTGCAAAATTTATCAGTGAAATTAACCACACTGACCGAATAAAGGAGGAGGGTATATGATAATATTCAATGCATGTTCACGATAAGAACATTCCTAGCAAACTAGGAATGAAACTAAACTCTGTCTGATAAAGGGCATCTACCCAAATCCATAGCAAGCAGGGTGGTTAACAGTAAATAGTTAATACTTCCCTCCAAAGGGGTAGATGGCAAAAAATCTCACTCAGATTGTTTTGACTGCTCATTACACTGGAGTCCTAGAAAGTTCAGTAAGGCCAACATAAAAATAAAAGGCATCAACTGGAAAGGCAGATGTTAGATTCCTTTTATTTGCAGATGACATAATTATACAAATGGAATATGCTAAGGAATTTAGAATTAATGAGTGGATTTAACAAGTTCTCGGAATACAAGGTCAACATAGAAAAATCAATTGTATTTCTACATGACAATGGAAAATGAAATTTAAATAAATCAATTTACAACAGCATCACAGAATATGAAGTGCCTAAGTTACATAACAAAAGACGTGTAAGAACTTTCCAATAATACCGAGAAAAAACAGCTGTGAGAAACTGCACACACATACACAGAGGAAAGAGGGAGAAATATACTATGTTCATGAATTTCATGTATTACAATACTCAATATTGTTATACCAATTCTCCCTAAATTGATCCGTATGTTCAGCACAATCCCACTCAAAACCAGGCAGGCTTATGTGTATGGAAAAGCAAAAATACTTACAATAGGCAAAACAACCTTGAATTAAAACAAAACAGGAGAGTGTGCACTACATTATTTCACTATAAAACAGTGGTTCTCTACTGGGGGCAATTTTGTCCCTTTCCCTCTCAGTAAACATTGGGCAATGTCTGGAAATGTTTTAACTGCTGCCACTGGGATGCGCTAGTAGTTAGAGGCCAGGATGCTGCTAACCGTCTTGTAACATGGAGGCAGTCCCCCATGACAAAGCACAATCTTACCCCAAATGTCAACAGTACTGTTGACAATTTCTGACATAACGCCACAGTAATCAAGGCAGTGCAGTATTGGTGTAAGATAAACAGACCAATGGAATATTATATGGAACGCAGAAATACACCCTCACGTACAATGATTTTTTGAAAAAGGTAACAAAACCTCTAAATGTAGAATGGATTTTTTTTTTTTTAAACAAATGAGGCTGGAACAACTAACTCAACTTAAAAAAGTGAAACTCAACCTTACATAACACCACATATGAATAATTGAGATAGACAATAAACAAAAGCTAAAAGTATGAACTTTCCAGAAGAATAACAAGAAAACACTTCATAATCTTGGGATAGGCAAAATGTCTTAGGGAGTACAGAAAAAGCACTAGCTACAGAACAAAAATTGACAAACTATACTTCACCAAAACTTAAAACTGCTTTTTGAAAGATTTCATTAAGAAAATAAAAAGGCAGGCCACAGATAGGAAGAAGATAGTTGTAATATGTGTCTCTGACAAAGGAACTCTATCCTGAGTACATAAAAAATCTTACAATACAATAAGACAAACAGTCCAATTAAAAATGGACAAAACATTTGAATAGAGATGTCACAAAAATCATGTAAAAAGCACTAATAAGGGAAGTGCAAATTAAAGCCACTACATACTTACTATACAGCTAAAATTAAAAAGATTCAGTGGGAAAGTTACAAAGCGACAGGAGCTCATGCACATGCACACTGCTGGTAGGTAAAATGGTCAGTCCTTTCGGAAAGCTTTTTGACAGGTTCATACATGGGACACATACATGTGCCCTAGGATCTAGCAATTTTACCTTTACTCAAGGGAAATGAAACATGTCCAAAAAAGATCTCTTACTGATTCTTTCATGTCTTTACAATTTCAGCTTCAATCATCTTTCAGTCAGCAGCTTTATTAATAGCCCCCAATTAGAACAACTTACAGTCCATCAATAGGAGAATGGATAAACAAATTATGGTATAGCCTTACAATGCAATACCCCGGGGCGCCTGGGTGGCTCAGTGGGTTAAGCTGCTGCCTTCGGCTCAGGTCATGATCTCAGAGTCCTGGGATCGAGCCCCATATCGGGCTCTCTGCTCAGCGGGGAGCCTGCTTCCTCCTCTCTCTCTGCCTGCCTCTCTGCCTACTTGTGATCTCTCTCTGTCAAATACATAAATAAAATCTTAAAAAAAAATGCAATACCCCTCAGTAAAAAAAAAAAAAAAAAAAAAAAAAAAAAAAAAAAAAAAAAAAAAAAAAAAAAAAAAAAAAAAAAAAAAAAAAAAAAAAAAAAGAACTACTGATGTATGTAATGACATGAATAAATTTCAATATTAGTGAAAGAGACCATTAACAAAAGTGCAGGATCTGGCAAAATGAATTCTGATGATAGAAATTACAACAGTGGTTGCTGAGGGGTGGAGACCAACTACAGGGGATTTGAAGGTATATGCAAGGGAATGATAACGGAGTAAGAAGCTCAGTTTGAACAGAAGTGAGAATATGAGAGATAAGGACAACAAAGTTAAGATGATAATAGAAATGGATGGGGTCTTAGAATTGATAAACTCAGGTTACTAACAGAAGTGACACAGGAGGTACAGATCACAGACTGAGATTCCTGAAATTGAAATTTTGGAGGGGGAGCAATAATTGGTAGTAGATGAGGTGAGATGCCAGTGAATGGGGTAAGTTCAAGAAAATGATGGGTCACTATGACGGATGGATGATCTATGAAGATACTGAAATTACCAAGAATGATCACTGGAATGGTGGTAAGGAGATAAGAAGAGCCAGGTGCTAAAACTTTCGAGCAATGACTCAGAGGATCTATAGATCACTGTAATAATGAGAGATAGTAGTGAACAGTATAGTTAGATAGCATATGTTTTAAAAGATCCTGGGGACCAGGGCACCCTCTGCCCACTCTGGCCCACACCCATTTTAGCTCTGGCTATCCCACCAGGGTCACCACACCATAGGTTGCCCCGGGGTCCCCAGCCTATGTCAGCCATAATAGCTCCAGTCAGCCAGCCAAGTCACCAGGCATGCACAATCTACACAAGGGACAATGAATGATACACAAGATGATTCCTTTACATTTAGGAAAATTAGATGTTCCATCTAATTCATAGAAACAAACATAGAAAGTCAAGCAAAATGAAGACAAAGGAATATGCTTCAAATAACAAGACAAAATCCTCAGAAAAAGAACTAAATGAAATGGAGATAACCTGATAAAGAATTCAAAGTAATGGTCTTCAAGATGCTCACCACATTGGAAAGGAGAGTGGATGAACTCAGTGAAAACTTTAAAAACAGACAGAAAATATAAAAAAGAACCAATCAAGAATCAAAGCATATAATAACTGAAATGAAAAAATACACTAGAAGGAATCAACAGGAGATTAGAGAGAGGATGCAGAAGAATGGATCAGCAATCTGGGAGACAAGGTAATGGACACAAAACACTCAAGCTGAACAGCAAAATGAAAAGAAAAAAAAAAGATAGGTTAAAGGATCTCTTGGACCACATCAAGCAAACAAATATTTGCATCATAGGGATCTTACAAGGAGAAGAGAGAGAGAGAAAAATGGGTAGAAAGCTTATTTGAAGAAATAATAGCAGAAAACTTTCCTAACCTGGGGAAGGAAACAGACATCCAGGTTCAGGAAGCACAGAGAGTTCCAGACAGAATGAACCCACAGAGGTCTACACCATGATGCATAATAATTAAAATGTCAAAGATTAAAGACCAAAAGAGAATTTTAAAAGCAGCAAAAAAGAAACTAATTAGGTAGAAAGGAAACCCTATAAGCTGAAATCTGTCATCTGATTTTTTCAACAGAAACTTTGCAGGCCAGAAGAGAGTGACATGATATATTTAAAGTGCTAAAAGGAACAACCCTAGAACTAAGAATACTCTACTTGGCAAGGTTATTATTCAGAATTGAATGAGAGATAGTTTCCCAGACCCCCCAAAAAAAAAAAAAAAATTAAAGGAGTTCATCACCACTAAACCAGCCTTATAAGAAATGTGAAAGGGACTTCTTTTGGGGGTGGGGGGAGGGGAAGGCCATAACTAGAAGACAATTATAAAAAGAAAAAATGAGTAAAAGGAAACATACAGTAAAGGTAATAGAGCAATCACTCACCAAGCTAGTATGACAGTTAAAAGACAAAAAGAGGTAAAATTATTATGTCTAAAAAATTAAGGGAACTCAAAATAAAAAGGATGTAAAATATGACAACATTTACATAAAACATGGAGAAGGCAGTAAAAATAAAGTTCTTTTACAATGTGTTTGAACTTAAGTGACATCAACTTAATACAAACTTCTATATACTTAGGATGTTATATATGAATCTCACAGCAACCACAAGCCAAAAACCTATAATAGACACAAAAATAGAGAAAGCAACCCAAGCATAACACTAAAGTAAGTCATCAATCATACGGAAAGAAAGCAAAAGAAGAAACGAACAGAGAACTATAAAAACCAGAAAACAATGAACAAAATGGCAATAAGTACATATCTTTCAATGATTAAATGTAAATGGTCTAAAATGCTCCAATCCAAAGATACAGGGGGTCTCCAAGAGAGAACAAGGATTGGGGAGTGAGGGTTTACTGCCTCCCCTTTGTGCCGTGGGGGCCAATTTTTCCACAGGGGAAGGCTTGATCCCGTGTGGAGACCCATCTCCCCTCCCCCCCAATGTCAAGAGCATATGATCAGCGCTGAGCTGTGGGTGTAGCTCAAAGGACTTGAGACCTGGAGTTCTTGGGGATGACAGACGGACCTCACCATCTCCAGTTGAGGAAGACACATTTCCATTCAGACTAGTTCTTTTCCAGGGCTCAGAAGCAGCCCTTGGCCAGTGTGGCTGCAGCCACCGGGGAAGGGGAGTGTGGTCAGACACAGCAGAAGAGACAGTTTGAGCCGTCCTGCAGCCACCCAGGACAAGCCTCATAATGGAAGTCGAGGTGGGAGTCCGGGAAGACCGGGAGGAGGATCTCCTGGGCTCGCCGCATCCCACAGACACACCTTGGTAACAAGCCACCTCAGTCAGTCAACCCACCAAGAAACCCACCCCAAGACGGGCAGAACAGACTCTCCACAGTTGATGGTAGAGAGGAGGCCCCATCAGAGAGGGCAGCAGGGGTGGAGATGTGGTCAGTAGCCAGACTCCCAGGGAGATTAACCACAAATGGAAGGGACACCGCAAGTACCACAAAGAAGGGGGGAAAAAAGGCCCCCCACCAGGTACCCAGACACGGGGGTGTGGGGGTGGGGTGGCGTGCTGTGCTGGGAAAACAAATCCCTGTAACATTTGGCCTTGAAAACCAGTGGGGCTTAACTTCTTGAGATTTTACAATCAGTGGGGCTTAACTCCAGGTACTTTAAAACCAGTAGCTCTGGGAGAGCCCAAAGGCAATAGGGACCAGAGTCTCTGCCCCCAAGGAGGGAGCGGAACAGAGAATCCCAATGAGATGCACGCCCAAGCAGCAGTTTGGAAAGCACCTAGGGCAGACAGGAAGGAGACCTGCTGACTAACCCCAGAAGTTTGCTGGAGGGGAGGGAACCTTTAGGAGACTTCTCCGAGAACAAAAGAGCTGGCAGAAAACTGAATAGCTACATGCAAAAGAATGAAACTGGACCACTTTCTTACATCACACACAAAAATAAACTCAAAATGGTTTAAAGACCTAAATGTCAGACTTGAAACCATAAAACTCCTAAAAGAAAACAGAGGCAGTAATCTCTAGGATATCAGCCATACCAACATTTTTCAAGATATGTTTCCTTAGGCAAGAAAAAGAAAAGCAAAAATAAACTATTGGGACTACATCTTTTGTAAAAATCCATGGCACAGTGAAGGAAACCACTGACAGAATGAAAAGGCAATCTACTGAATGGGAGAAGATATTTGCAAGATATATCTGATAAGGGGTAAATATCCAAAATAAATAAAGAACTTATACCACTCAACACCCAAAAAATAAACAATCCCATTAAACATGGCTGGAGGACCTGCATAGACATTTTCCCAAAGAGGACACACAGATGGCCAACAGGTACATGAAAAGATGTTCCACATCACTCATCATCAGGGAAATGAAAACCAAAACCACAATGAGATATCACCTCACTCCTGTCAGAATGGCCGAAATCCAAACGGTAAGAAACAAGTATTGGCGAGGATGTGGAGAAAAGGGAACCCTCATGCACTGTTGGTGGGAATGCAAGCTGGTGCAGCCACTGTGGAAAACAGTATGGACATTCCTCAAAAAGTTAAAAATAGAAATATCCTATGATCCAGTAATTCCACTACTGGGTATATACCGAAAGAAAACAAAACACGTGGGGTGCCTGAGTGGCTCAATTGATTAAGCATCTGCACTCAGCTCAGGGCATGATCCCATGGTCCTAGGATGGAGTCCCACATCTGGTCCCTGTTTCTCCATTTCCCTCTGTCCCTGTCTGCTTTCTCTCTCTAATAAATAAACAAAATCCTTAAAAAAAGAAAATAAAACACTAATTCAAAAAGATACATGCACCCCTATGTTTACCGTAGCATTATGTACAACAGCCACAGTATGGAAACAACCTCAGTTGCATCGATAAAGGAATGGATAAAGATGTGTTTGTTCTGCCTGTCCGTCTGTCGACACACACGCACACACGCACGCACATACACCATGAGATATTAACCATAAGAAGGAATGAGTTTGCCATAGGCGACCACATATGGAACTAGAAGGGTGCTAGTGAATGATGCTAAGTGAAGTAAGTCCAACTGAGAAAGACAAATACCACATGAATTCACCCGTATGTGGAATCTAAAAGACAAAAGAAACAAACAAAGCAGAAACATATACATAAATAAAGAGAAAAAACTGGTAGATGCCAAAGGGGAGGGAGTGGGCAGATGGGCAAAATGGGTGGAGGGTGGGGGAGGCACAGCATTCTAGTTATGGAATGAGTAAGTCAGGGGAGGGAAGGCACAGTATAGGAAGAGTCAACGACATTGTGACAGGGTCATGTGGGGACAGATGGCGGCCAGAGTTGTGATGAGCACAAGGTATGGAGATGTGCAATCATTATATTGCATGCCTAAAACTCATGTAACATTGTGTATGTCGACTCCACTTCAATAAAAAGAATGTTAAAAAATAAAAGAGGTGATGGATTTTAAAGAAGAGTGAGTCATGGTCAGAAGTGACAATGAGGAGAAGTAATGACTCTTCATGCTTCATCCTTCACACCTATCAAATACCCACCCGTCTTACCACACTTTCCACAATACCACTGTCTACTTCCTTCTCACATTCTCTCTCTTTTTTTTTTAAGATTTTATTTATTTGTTTGACAGAGAGAGAAAAAGAGAGAGAGAGAGAATGAGCCGGGTGAGCAGGAGAGGGAGAAGCAGACTTCCGTTGAGCAGGGAGCACGACACAGGGCTTGATCTCAGGACCCCAAGATCATGACCTGAGCCCCAGGCAGACACTCAACCAACAGAGCCACACAGGTGCCCCCCTCACATTCTTCATTATACATAAAAAGAGAAGCTGTAAGTGAAGAATCCGTTACACACCTAAAAATTACTTGCATTCATATTTACCTCAATTTGAGTTCTAGTAAATTTCTGATACAACCACATGCCTTCAACTGCTTGGCCTTACTTTTCTTTTTTAGGGGGTGAGCACTTCCCATGTCTGCTCTCTCTCCAAAGACACTGGATTTATGGGTCACTGTTTATATAGCTGACCTCCATCTTCTGGACAGGGTGCAGTCAGGATTCTAGGTACCGATCTACACGGAAAGTTGGGGAGAAAGAAGGCAGCTGGTCTAGTGCAGATCCTCGGGGCAGAGGGTGAGCCATGGGGCCGCAGTGAGAACAGGACTCATTTCTCACAAGAGCTCACTGCGGCTGGGCACTCTACAAAGAGTTTATGCCTACTACCTTGCTTTGGCCACAACAGTTCGGTGAGTTGAATGAATGAAAAAGCAGTTGGAAAGGTTAGTTTTTCAGGGTCACATAATCACTAAATAGAAGAACTGACTCTGACTCCTCCTGGGTTTTAATGACTTTACTACAGGCTGCGTAACCTGTCTCTTCTCTTTAAGGCATCTCTATGCCCAACATACACACAGAACACAACTTTGCCTTCCCATGGGACCCTAAGCTTACCTTTATCGCAGTGTTTATCTCGCTCAATTGTAACTATTTACTTTTCTGTATTGCTTATTAAACTCAAAGTATCATAAGGATCATGTCTGTGTCAATACAAAACATAGTGTTTGAAACAAACATATCTGGAACAGATTTGGAACAAACAAAGATATCTGGAAATACACAGAATTGCTGCATAAAAGAAGTCATTCACTTTAACTGTCTCCTCCATCTGACTATAAGTTTATTGACTAAAATTTTAAATTCTAGAATTTCTGTGCCTAACACCAAGCCTTGCACCTCAAAGATGTTTAATAAATAACTGCTGAATGGACACCTGACCATATATCAACTTCAAATACAATCAGAGCACTTTAACGGTGCTTATCGATTATTTTGACTTACTATTACCTGCTGGGGATAGAAAAGATGTGATCTGTGCAGTTGTTATTCACCATCCAATGAAGCAAGCTAACAAAACCAAGTAACAACAAATTACTGATTGTCGTAAGTGCTGTGAAGTGAAAAACACTAGTCTAAGAGAGCCAAGGGCACTCACTTTAAATATTTCTGGAAACAATTTAAAAAGTTTAAAAATTCAGAAAAAGGCTAGTCATGAAAAGAAGTCAGTAGGGAAAAGTGCTCTAGGTAGAAGAAACAGCATGTCAAGGTCCTGAGTTTGGGGTGGGGGGTGGGAGGAGGAGAGAAACTAGCATTTTGAGAAAATGAAAATAATACCAGTTCAGCAAAGTTTGGTAATGAGGAATAATGAATCTCTAAAGCTAACATGTGATGTTTTCCTTGCTATAACCAGGGAGTGGTTTTGATAGTAAGTTATCATCACTATTATCTCATACTGTTCTCTGAACTCCAATGTATATAGAGCATAATAATAATTTTACACAGTACTTCCCAGGACCATAGGAAAGAAAACATGTGCTAGACTGAATAAATTTAAACCAGGGATGGAACATGACCAAGAAGCAGACGTTTTTGCTCCTGAACTCAATGACAGACCTAATAAAAAAGTTTTAATAAGCAATTGTAGAGATGATGAACAGAGTTCTTTCCCTAGTTTCCGAGTTCCCTTTACGCTGTTATATGCCTGGCGCTATGGGAAGCGCTATAGGAATCAAAATACCTGGTGACAAAAACAAGAAAGACAGCTCTGCCGATGCAGGATTCAGAGCTGGAAGAGTATGTTGCTGCTTCCCATTAACCCTGGAATTAACCTTTCTTGCAGAAGAAAAATGGTCTGTCTTTGCAAGTTAAAAAAACTCATTTATTTTTGAAAAACAAAAACAACATATTTAAGTTGTACAACATGTCTATATGTCCGTATGTGGATACATTGTTAAATGATTGTCACAACGAAGTTGTGCACACATCCTTCTCTCCCCCCCCCCTTTTTTTTTGGTGATGGTGAGAAAACTTGCAAATTTTGAGCATAGAATGCGTTATTAACTACAGTCATCATGCTGTACTGTACATCATGCTGGTACATCATGCTGTAGATTTCCAGAACTTACTCATAGAACTATAAAGCTGAAAGTTTGTACCCTGTGATCATTACGTCTTCTTTCCCCCAGCCCCTCCTCCCAGCCTGCAGTAACCACCATTCCACTCTGCTACTATGAGTTCAACTTTCTTTTGGATTCCACATGTAAGTAAAATCCTATGATATTTGTCTGTCTTTGGCTCATTTCACTTAGTATAATGTCCTCCAAGTTCATTCACAGTGTCACAAATGGCAGGAGAGCCCTCTTTTCTTAAGGCTGAAGTCACATTACATGGTGTGTATACCTATCATATTTTCTTTGTATATTCACCTGTTGATGGACATTTCGACTGTCTTCCAATCTTGGGTACTATGCATAATGTTCCTTAGCAAATTTTGAAGGGTGTGTTTAACATGTGCAAGTGTGCCTCTTAAACTTGTACGCCCCCTGGGCTCAAAGCGAGCCCCTGCATCAATGACAGCACATGTCAAATTGTTTGTTTTGGTTTCCCAGGAATTCACAGCTATGGAATATCATTTTCATCTGCTGGAAATACTGCTGGAAAGAGAAGAAATAGCTGTCAATGGCAACAACTTTAACAACAGAACTGACATATACTATTAAGAGTTCCTGAGGCCACAGGAGACATAGGCATAACTGGAAAGCTGGCCTTTTGTAACATACTTTTTTTCCTAGATGGGACTATATTTCAGATTTAGGTAGTTACAAATTTCTAGAGATATGATCTTTTTATAAGATATGATCATATTTAAGTTTAAAGACTGTATTTTGCGATAATTAGAAATTAAAGACCTTTAAAAATAGAGTATCACTCCAATTAAAAACATACAACTGGAGAAAAAGTAGTTTTCAGGAATAAAGCATAACATTTTAAATAAATAATAATGCCAACAGCCTATAAGAAATAAAATTAACCCCAAGAATATATTTTTCACTTTTCACTGCTTGACAAAGAAACATGTATCACAGATTGTTAATTCTACACTTGTTAACACTTCAAATTATTTGAAATTCCAAAAACCTATATTGCAAATCGTATTTCCAACTGATTATCTTTTCCTTGACTAGAAAGTAAGTGAGAAGTTTAAAACAACGTTTAACACACTACGGGAGGAAAAAACACCCAAACAACAAACATCTATATTCCAATTTGCCACACAGAACTAGTAATGCATATACTACGAAGGGAAACTACTACAATAGTACCTCATTTCTTTTACAGATTTATGTGTCAGCCAAAATAAACATGCCAATACCAATTAACTAAAGTTAATAACTTTTTTAAATGTTTATTTATTTATTTGACAGAGAGAGACACAGCAAGAGAGGGAAAACAAGCAGAGGGAGTGAGAGAAGAAGAAGCAGGCTCCCCACCAAGCAGGGAGCCTGATGCAGGGCTTGACCCCAGGACCCTGGGATCATGATCCTAGCAGAAAGCAGATGCTTAACAACTGAGCCATAACTTTTAATCATTAGAGAGTCTCTTAGGTTCTTATTCACATATATTTTCTTTTCCTTTTTTTTTTAAAGATTTTATTTTTTTGAAAGAGAGAGATCACAACTAGGCAGAAAGAGAGGGGGAAGCAGGCTCCCTGCTGAGCAGAGAGCCTGTTTCAGGGCCAATCCCAGGACACTGTGACCTTGACCTGAGCAGAGGCTTAACTCACTGAGCCCCCCAGGCGCCCCTTCTTTTTCAATTTAAATTCAATTAGCCAACATACAGTACACAATTAGTATTTAGGGTAATGTTCAATGATTCATCAGTTGTGTGTAACACCCAGTGCTCATCACATCACGTGCCGTCCTTCATGCCCGTCACCTGGTTTACCCCAGCCCTTGACTCTCCCCCACTCCAGCAACCAGTCTGTTTCCTGGAATCCAGGGTCTCTCACAGTTTGTCTCCCTCTTTGATTTCTTCCCACGCAGTTTTCCATCCCTTCCCCTGTGGTCCTCCACACTATCTCTTATGGTCCACATATTAGTATTCACATATATTATCTCAGATTCAGTTCTAAGAAGATCCTCTATTTACTAGGTCACAATGTATTAGAAATATAAAAAAGGAAAAGTGTAGGAGTTGGTTCTTCTTTTCTTATTTATTTATTAGACTTTATTTATTTGAGAGAGAGCACCAGTGAGCAGGGGAGGGGCAAGGAGCGGAAGTGAGAGGGAGGAGCAGACCCCTTGCTGAGCGCAGGTCAGGACCTGAGCAGAAACCAAGAGTCCCTGCTCAACCCACTAAGCTCCCCAGGCATCCGGCTCAGGAGCCAGTTCTCAAAGAGAAATACTGACATCAAAAAGAAACAAATTCTGCTTCAGGTAAGACGGAGGTAGAGCTACTTTCTGCTAGTTTTCCTACTAAGTGCAAATGCAAATCCTAGACATGATTTAAGAAAAAAGAAGAGCACTGTAAATGGGGGAAAGTAGGAAGCAGACCAACTTGGGACTGTGGGGCCTGACCAAGGACTTCATATAGCCCATCAGTGGAAGAAGCAGGCAGCGGGTACAGGTCAACAGGCGAAGCCCCCAAAACCAGCAGCAGATGAAGCTTGCTCTTTGTGTCCCTGGATGAGACAAGGAAAAGCCAGGCCTGCAGACGGCAGGTGAGTGCGGGGCCGGGACTTGCCCGCTGCGACCTGCACCCCCAGAACTCCAGCTGGAGTGTTGGGCTCGCACCCCTCGCCCCCCGTCCCCTGCAGGGTCCTGATGCCATGAGGCACCCAGCGCTCCCCAGGAACAGTCCTAAGGCCACTCGCACTGGGGAGTCCATGGGAACCACGGCAGGGACCAGTGCAGTGCCCACTACTGCTGCAATCAGGGGGACCCTCCCGCAGCTGGGTGTCCACCTCTGTCTGTCAGCACAGACATAGTGTCTGCCCCCACACTCCTTAATAGAACAATGCCCTGCTTTTAACAGAAAACCACTTATTCCAAGAACCAGGAAGATCTCAAATTGACTGAAAAAATAGATGCCAACACCAAGATGACAGAGATGTTAGAATGATCTGACAAAGACTGTAAAGCAGCCATGCTAATGGTGCTCAGTGAGAAATTATGAACATGTGCACAAATGGAAAAATACAAAGTCTCAAAAGGTAGAAGATATCAAGAATCAACATAAAGAAGAATCAACTGAAAATTTTAGAACTGAAAAACACAATAACTGAAATAAAAACTCAGTAAATTTATTAGGAGACTCAACAAACAACATGTCAGTTCTCCCCACACCACATAGATATAAAGGTAGAAGGCAATTTATAAAAATCTCATCAATATTTTTTACAGATACAGATAAGGATATGCTAAATATTACATATAAAGGCAAAGGAATTAGAATACCTAAAAGAATTCTAAAAAAGAATCAAGTGGGAGGAATCAGTCTATATGATTTGGAGACTGACCTTACAGGTACACAATCACAATTCCAAGATGGCGACACAATCATAATTCCATACCTACACACGATATGGTGGCATAATGACAATTCTGTAACTACACACAATACAGTTCCATAACTACACACGATACGGCAGTACAATCACAATTCCATAACTACACACAATACAATTCCATAACTACACACAATATGGTGGTACAATCACAATTCCATAACTATATACGATACAATTCTATAACTACACTTGATACAATTCCATAACTACACACGATACGGTGGCACAATCACAATTCCATAACTAGACATGATATGGCAGTACAATCACAATTCTTTAACTACATATTATATGGCTACACAATCACAATCAAAATTAAAGTACTGGTGGACACAACAATATATAGATAAACAGAAAAGAAAACCCAGAAATAGACCCAGATGAATATGCTCAACTGAATTCTGAAGATGGGGTCCTAAGTCTTACACCTTATACAGAAATTAACTCACAATGAATCATGGACTTAACCATGAAATATAAAAATATAAACTTTTAGAAAAAAACAGGAGAAAATGTTCTAGATCTGGGGTTAAGCAAAGAGTTCTTAGACTTGACACCAAAGCACAATGTATAAAAAGAAAAACGGATAAACCAGACTTTATAAAAATAGTCAGTGTTGCTCCAGGAAAGACCCAGTAAAGAAGATGAAAAGAGAAGCTCCAGAGTAGATGTCTGTCAAAGTATCTAGAATGTATATAGTCCTCTCACACTCAACAGTGAAAAAGCAAGTAATCTGATTAGAAAACATACAAAAGACACTAACAGAAATGTCATTAAAGCGGATAAGCAGATAGCAAATATGTGCATGAAAAAATATGGTACGTCACTAGCCATTAGGGAAATGAAAATTAAAAATACAGTGATATTACTACACACCCATAAAAATGGCTAAAATAAAAAAACACTAACACCATCAATGCTAGTGAGGATGTGGAAAACTGGGATCTATCTGACAGTGTTAGTGGGCACAGTCACTGTGAAACACAGTCTGGCAATTTCTTAACACAGTAACATGCAACCACCATATGATCCTACAGTTGTCCTTCCGGACATTTACCCAAAGAAATAAAAATTTATAATCACACAAAAACCTATACATGAATGTTTATAGCAGCTTTATTCATAGTAACCCAAACTGGAAATCAGTCAGATGCCCTTCAATGAAGGAATGGCTAAGCACACTTTGGTGCATCTGTATAAGGGAAAGCACACAGCAATAAAACAAGATGAACTACTGATGGATGCGACAACCTGGGTGAATTGCAGAGTATTGTGCCGAGTGAAAAAAGTCAATTCCAAAAGGTTACATACAGTATGATGGCATTTATATAACATCCTCGAGATGAAAAAACTGTAGAAATCAGGACAGATTAGTGATTTCCAGGGGTAGGAGTGGGAGGGAAGTGGGTGTCACTATGAAAGGGCAGTGCGAGGAACCTTGGCAATGATGCAGGTGTTCTGTATCTTGACTGTAAAGATGTCATGGTTCGGGTTGTGAGAATGAACTATAATTTTTCAAGATTCTACCACTGGGGGAAACTGAGTAAAGGGTACTATGGGATCTCTATTAATTTTTTACAACTGCTTGTGAATCTACAATTATCTTAAAATAAAGACTTTAATTTAAAAAAGAGAAATTTTAGCTAAGAGTGAAAGAGAAAATCTTTAACAGATAAATGCACCAAGCTTACTGTCAGGCCACTATCTTGAACTAAATAAAGCTTAACAGCTCAAGGGAAAAACAGCAAGAAAACAAAGAATATTTGATGCTTATAATAATCATCCTAATTGCTGAGGCTAGGACTTCTAGTACCATGTTGAATAGCAGTGGTGATAATGGACATCCCTGCCACGTTCCTGACCTTAACGGAAAAGTTTTCAGTTTTTCTCCATTGAGAATGATATTTGCAGTGGGTTTTTCATAGATGGCTTTGATAATATTGAGGTATGTGCCCCCTCTATCCCAACACTTTGAAGAGTTTTGATCAGGAAGGGATGCTGTACTTTGTCAAATGCTTTTTCAGCATCTATTGAGAGTATCATGTGGTTCTTGTTCTTTCTTTTATTAATGTGTTGTAACACATTGATTGATTTGCAGATGTTGAACCAACCTTGCAGCCCTGGAATAAATCCCACTTGGTCATGGTGAATAATCCTTTTAATGTACTGTTGAATCCTATTGGCTAGTATTTTGGTGGGAATTTTCACATCTGTGTTCATCAAGGATATTGGTCTGTAATTCTCTTTTTTGATGGGATCCTTGTCTGGTTTTGGGATCAAGGTGATGCTGGCCTCATAAAATGAGTTTAGAAGTTTTCCTTCCATTTATATTTTTTGGAACAGTTTCAGGAGAATAGGAATTAATTCTTCTTTAAATGTTTGGTAGAATTCCCCTGGGAAGCCGTCTGGCCCTGGGCTTTTGTTTGTCTGGAGATTTTTGATGACTGTTTCAATCTCCTTACTGGTTATGG
>PISX010011814.1:0-63393 GCA_004024625.1 Mellivora capensis
TCAGTCATACTCCGCACATTATAACATGCCACATAAGACGTTTGCCTGTAGGAGGGTTTTTATTACAATTCTCGGAAGCGTTTGCTAAATTCTTTGAAACATTTCCAAGGACCCCAAGGGACCTCAGATTGAAAACCATGAATACACTGTGCAGCTTCAGAAAGACTTGCAGGTGTGTCCCGGATTTCTAAGCCTCTAAGGGTAGCTGTGAGATAGCCCGTAGTTGTAGAAATTTACCAGGTGGGGCACTGTCCTGTGCACATCCCACAAGTTGACCACTTGATCCTCACACTAACCCAAAGAGGAGGAAACCAAATCACCTAAGATTACACAGGACCACAACATGCCATCTCACAACTTGATTTATCCAAGATTTCAAATCTTAAACCTAAAGATGTGAGAGGCTGTTTTAGGTTAAAAGTTCAACATTATGTGAGCTTCAAGTGTGTGCCAGGTGCCACCAGGTGCTGAATTGTAAAGATGATGAGGCCTCACCCTAAGCTTATAAATAAGTGGATTTTTTACAAGGGCACCCATTTTCTTCTCTGAAGCCACTCTCATCTACCTTCCATTTCCATCCAGTTCATCTCATGAGCATAGTTTGCAGATGAAAGCCAGGATGGATTTTTTTAACAGACCTCCTCATGGTTCAGGAAAGTGAAAAGACAATTACAGAAGGGAGACTATATTTATAAATCACGTATCTTATAAGGGACTTATATTCCAGAATATATAAATTAACTCCTACAGCTCAGGAACAAAAGGTTAAATAATTTTAACGTTAATGTTTTCATCAATTTTAGAATGAGCAAAGGATCAGAATAGACAGTTCCCCAATAAGATATGTGAATGGCCAATAAGCTCATGAGAAGAGGCTGAACAGCATTAGCCGTTGGGAAATGCAAATCAAAACCATAATGCGATACAACTTCACAGCCACGAGGATGGCTGTAATCAAAAATCAAACAAAAACAAATGTTGGCAAGCATGTGGAGAAATTGGAACCCTCGGATGTTGCTGGCGGCAATATAAAATGGTACAGCACCTCCAGAAAACAGTCTAGTTCTAGAAAAAGGTAATCACAGAGTTCCCATATAACCCAGCAGTTCCACTCCCAGATACATATTCAAGAAAATGGAAAACATACGACCCCACAAAAACTTCAAGGCAAATAAATATGCCTGGCAGCATTATTCCTAGGAACTGAAAAGTGGGAACAACCCATATGCCCGTCAGTTGATGAATGGACACACGAAATGTGGTCCCTCTGTGCAATGGATGATTATCCAGCTATGGAAAGGAATGAATCACTGATACAGGCTACAGCATGGAAGAGCCTTGGAAACATTATGCTCTGTGAAAGAAGGAGGACACAGAAGGCCACATGTTGTATGATTCCATGTCTATGAAATGCCCAGAACAGACATATAGAGACAGAAAGTAGATGACGGTTGCATAGCGCTGAGGGAGGGTGAGGGGGACAGATGAGCAGTGACTGCCTGGCGGGTACAGGGTTTCCTTTCAGAGTGATGAAAATGTCCTGAAAGTGATTACATGGAATCGTGCACTGCAACGCACCTTCAGCTGGGATTCCCTGTTGGAATTAGTCCTGTTAAATCTTAACTTGGATGCCGTGGTAAAATTAATTTGGACACTGCTGATCATAGGGAATTCCTAATTTCAGGGCCTTCCTAGTTAATTCCAAGGCAGGGGAAGAGACTCCATTCAAAAGTGGTGAACGATTGCTTGATTGAAGTTCTTATTCCTGACCCCGTCCGTTGCGTTCTGGTTCATCTGTACGCTCAAACTGCAACTGTAGTTAGGCTGTGGAAAGTGTTCAGCGTAATAAGATTTATAACATTTCACATTTTACGCATGCTTCCGTTTTTAAGTCAGTTTAAGACAGAAAAGTGAAGAAATGCAAATGCAAAAGCACTGATTGAAAATATGATTCTCATGCTGAAATACATCATTAAGACCTATATTAAATCTCTAAAAAAGAATTGTCATGGAAGTTAGCAGGTAATTTTATCAGAAGTTATTTCCATGGCATTTTGAGTTACTCCTGTCCATGCAGAGCCTGACACTGTAAAGACTCATTAAACAGACGTTGAATAATATATCTAATCAAGTTTTTTAAACTCTTCCTCATGGAAGAGCCATGTTACTATTATTCAGCCCTTTAAAGGAAGGAAATATCGATGGTTGCGACCACATGGCCTCCTTTAGGACAGACGTGCCCACCGTCTCAGAGAAAACCGTGTACCATCGCAGTACATTGTACAACTACTTCCCTCCTCCCAGTATATGACAAGAATCTGTTCACAGTCTCAAGAAATTTCATTATAAGCCTTTAAGTTGGATTTAGCAAATAAGGAAGCTACCCTTGGGTAACATATCAAAGAAATAGGGAGAAAGGAAAAAAATACCACTGGCATGCGTCAGTGGTTAGAATTACGTATCTTTCTTAACACCAGACCACGTTGATCACGTAATATTAGAACCCAAGATATCAGTGAAAAGCCACCTTTCAAATACAAGTTTGTTCTATTATTATTTTTAGATTAAGGAAATCTAAGCACAAAGAGAATTTCCATTTGCTCACTAGCACTTGTATTCATATGACAACAGTTAAGTGCATGGTATGCCTTTGTGTCTTAATCTATTTTATGTTACTGGGAATTTGGAATTCATATTTTGCACTAAGATGAATGTTCTGCATTATTTCTGTGAGGAAGGAAAGAAAGAATCTTCCTATCAGCTACCCGAGACAAATGGTAACTGCTAAGAAAGAAATCACTTTGCCATACTCTGCCAGGAGGCAGGCAGTGACTAAATATATCTTCTAAAATCTATGAGACTTATTAGGCCTGTTTCTCATTCGGGTTCTTCCTCTGACACACGGTGTGATCTGAACAAATCACATACTTCGTTGCTGAAAATAGAGAGCCCCGGGCCCCCCTCCTCAGAAGGCTCTCCCTACAGCTTCTTTCTCCAACTACACGCTTCCACAATTAGATTCTAAAGGTCAGTTTCCTTGTAAGGACCTAGGGCAAGTAGTGGGACACCGCTGTGGGACACTGGCAAAAAGGAAACACCAGGAAGCTTCCCAGTGAGCAGGAACCACGCTGACTGCAACTTGTGGTTGTTTCTTTGTTCTGTTTCATGTAAGTAACATTGAAGAATTCACAGAGTCTCACACAGTCCTGTAAGGTGAAATTCATTTAGCTTTGAATTCTCCTTTAACCCCTAAACTGCTCAAAAGAAATTTCTTATTTTCTTTTTCCTGCAGTAGTTAGATACACTATTAAGTATTGTTTTCCAGATGTTAATCTTGGCTGGGACTTATTATATTTAGGACATGGTTAATCATGTCCTGAGGCAGCCTGATGGTTCCTAGAAAGGAAGCCACATGTTGAATTTGTCAGAAAGGCTCAGCTGGCACCTCAGTGCCCCGATTGGGCAGAACCTTCCAGGAGAAGAAACGCTGGGGGAAATAAATACCCCTGCTTTCTGGAACATTACACAAACATCAAGTTTGCGGATACTTACCTACCGTCCCTGAGTGGCGAACTCGGTAAATATTTATGGGATATAGGCATGAGCTGGAAGATTCTAGCCCAACCCCATCAAAGATGAAAGGAAAAGAATGCATATCCATTACACTTTAGTTGAGGTATCTTCCTTCCAGTGACTTGAGTTCAAAACCATTTTGAGGTTAACACTTTATTTATTTTTAAAAGAGGCAAGGTTTCTTTTTTTTTTAAAGATTTTATTTATTTCTTTGAAAGAGAGAGACAGCATGAAAGAGAGAGAGAGTACACGAGCAGGCGAGAGGGGTTAGGGGAGAGAAGCGGATGCCCTGCTGAGCAGGAAGCCCCGTGTGGGGCTCAATCCCAGAACCCCAGGATCATGACCTGAACCGAAGGCAGACACCCAACCAACTGAGCCACCCAGGCGCCCCATGACATTAACGCTTAAATATATATTTTTATATTTTATATATATTTATATGTATTATAGTTAATATATATTAAATTTATATATAATTAAAATATATCTTATTGTATAAATATATTTATATTAATATAAATATATAATTATGTATATGTAAATATATAAGTTATATATAAATATAATATAAATATTTTAAAAATATAATATGTATGTATGTATATATATATATATATATCGATCTTTGGCCTCCTTTTAAGCCACCAGTGTTCACTGTCCCAGAGAAAACTGAATCCTGCCATAGTACATTATAGAAGTATAGACGTGACAAGAAATACTCTGCTTTGTTATAAAGCTTTTTACATTCTATATAGAAGGGTTAAAAATGAATTATTTGAGGCACCTGGGTGGTACAGTCGGTTAAGGGTCTGACTCTTGGTTTCACCTCAGGTTATGATCTCCAGGTCCTGGGACCAAGCCCCCGCCTCAGACTCCACGCTCAGCAAGGAGTCTGCTTGGCTCTCTCCTCCCTCTTCAGCTCTCATGCGCTTTCTCTAAAAAAATCAATAAATCTTTAAATAAATAAATATATAGTTTCTAGTAGGGCTCACTGAATTAAGTTGTATTTGGTTTCTAAAATGGTGTTGCTTCTTAAGCTGAAGATGTCAGCTGAAATTAACGGATGTTTATGTGTGCCTTTAATTGCTTTAATTTGGTTTCATTGCCTTCTTCCTTGACTACAAGGGATGACCAGGCTTAGCCTTGCATAGACACTAATGGCCAATGACTCCTTCCTTTTTATATATAGTGGGGGTTAAACTAGAATTGAAAGGACTCTAAATGGTTCTCAAAATATGCAGTTGTTAGAACTAGTACTGTCTGCCCTGTGGCCATGGGTATTCTAAGTCACCTGACTTAAGCGTAATTTAACTGTGATTGCAAGCTGCATCTCGTGGCAGGTCAGACGCAGTGTTGATTGGGAATAGGAGTGTGTCTGCCGCACACGCTTGTTCCCAGGAGCAGCAGCAAGACCCCACCACCACCACCATCTCCCAGGACCCTGTCCAAACTAGCTCTGGGGATGCTCTCAGCATCCGATGATCTGATTTCATTATATATATATATATGTGTGTGTGTATATATATATATATGTGTGTGTGTGTATATATATATATATAGTGCACTGAGAGGAGGACAAGAGCAAGTTTTCATATGCAGTGACATTTACTGCCTAGTGTGCACGTGAACAATTTTTTAACTCACAGGTTGTAAGTTTAAGTTCAAGTTGTTGTTTTTTTTTAAGTTGTGTGGGAGCAGCCAGCTTCCTGGTTCCCAGAGTGGCCTGGACAAGCTGGTGTGCAGTCCTACTCATTTGCCCCAGATCGGTAGTTGTGAAATTGCTCTCCATCCAGAACTGTGGCTTCAGGATGCCCCACCAATGTCCCATTAGACAGGCAGCAGGAGATATCGCCATGTGTTTCTATGGAAGGAAACAAGCTTTTCTTAAAAAGAAGAAAAAAGTAGCATAGTAAAGATTTCTGGTGAAAAATGGGAACAGTGATTAAAAAGAGGAATACACTCATCTCACAGACAAAAAATATTTCAGGTTTTTGTTTTCCTTCTGTAATTTAGTTTTTACTCAAATTTTTCTCTCCCTCTGAGGCAGGAACCCCATCAAAGAAGTAGATTTTCTTTCTACAGAATGTTCTGTAAATGGAGGATTCACATAGAAATAGACACAGTCTGTCTTCTCTTTTTTGCTTAATCTACTCCACATGTTCCTGCGAGATCTGCAAACATCCATCACCAGTTGCTGGCAAAAGGACAATTTGGATAATACACATTTTCTCTTAGTAAATTTTACAGTAAATCTATACAGATTGTTTCAGAGGGTTTTTTTTTAATGAGATTTTGCAGTGTACACCATTTTGGTCTGGGGGTTTTTGCTCAAATTAAGTTTCTAAGATTTATTCATGTGTTGAGTATAGTTATAGCTATTTACTTTCATTACTACATAATATTCCATTATGAAACTCTACAATTTATTTTTCTGTTCTGTTCATGGACAGCTGGGTTGTTCCCAGGTTTGGGCTATAACAAATAATGATGCCCTGAACATTTTATTTTGTAACCCGGTATACATGTGTGAAATTGTTTCTAGGGTAGATAATAGACATGGAATTGGTGCTCATAGGAGATTCATAGTTTAACTTCATTAGAGAATGCTAATTTTTTCCCAATGATTGTATTTACTGACACCCTTACTAGTAGTGTATGAAAGTCTTCGTTGCTTCACACCTTTGTCAAAACACATTATGTCTGAATTATTCTGAGGGTTTTTTTTAACTTAGTAGTTTTGAACAGTCCTTCCTGAAGGTGCCAAGGCCCGATGTAGGCATTTTTGCTCACTGTTAGATCATGGTTTTATATGATGCCTTTCCAGCTTTATAAATGATGAAATGATGCCCAGTGAGGTCTGGGTCACACAAATGATCACACAGCTTTGCCCAGAACAGAAAAGAAGAACCCGGTGCCCAATGCCCAGTCAGGACCACATTGCACATGGCTCCCATGGCTTTCCTATTGCTTCTTTACTTGGGAAAGTCCAAAACTGTCTTAAAGTAAGACTGAACTAAAGAGAGTCTAACAAAACCCAAGCAGGAAAAGTCATGTTTAGAGACTACTTTAAAAAAATAAAAAAGAATGACTACCATTGATTTTTCCTAAATCCAGATCTTTCTTTGTTACGAGGAAAACTAGATAGGCATATGAAACACACACCCCTCCCCATCGGGTCTATGAACATCTAGAACAAGGTGACCATTGCTTTGCTCAGCATCGAAAGAAATCCTGGACTGTCCTCAAAGGGCCAGGAGTATCTAGATTTAATTTTCAGCCTGTCATCAAATTGGTAATTATTCAGTGTAGAGAAGGAACAGGAGAATCCCTGTGTTAGTACAGTGGTAGATGCCAAATGAGACCATCAGGACATAGGGAATTTGGATACTCCTAAGAGTGTTAACTTCCCACATCACCATGAGAACTAATAACCCAGACCTCACCAGCCAGCATGCACAACAATGTGGAAGCCCACTCAAGTGCAACTTCTCTGTTTCCAACTCTTTCTTGGTCTCATCTTACAAACCTTGACATCATGTTAACATAATTGAGATACAATGACTTTGCAGTTTCCCAAGGTTTGAGGACTCTTGAAGTTTTAAATTATAACTGTGTTCTGAAATTTTTAAAAGTGATAGATATAAATGTAATATATACAGTGATACAATAAGTATGTAATATAGTCCTCGAAATGGTCAATATATCCAATGCTGTTTTCTTTGGATGCACTCATACATTCAGCAGAAATTTATGAGGCATCTGTGTGTCCCAGAGGTTGATCAGTTTCGGGGTGAAGTCTGACTTAAGAACAAAAAGTCACCATGCAATGATCTAAAGGGACAGACTGCTACTGGGCAAATCACAAATGTATACATAGACACAAATTCTGGTGAGTGAGGAGGAACTCTGAAGGAGAATTCAAGGTGCAGCATTTCAAAACCATGGGAAGACTACCTGTGAGAAGCCAGCAATCATTTGACACACAGATAATTATTTTCATGTATATTTAGTTTTAAGTATATTTAGTTCTTTCATTTTTCATTTCATCTTTCATTTCATATTTCATGTATATTTAGTTCTTTCATTTATTTTGGAAAGTCTTCAGATCTAACACGTGAGTCTTTTCCAGTGAAACCAAGCCATAGGTCCTGCTTAAATATCTCACGTATTAGTTCAAAGAAAGAAAGAAAAAATAGGCCATAGGAGCTAAATTGAAACATATTTTTCTTGCTCGTTTTATGATAAAAATAATTAACCGGTTTGTCTCACAGCTTTCTGGAAATGTCTGTACTCTAATCAAAATTTTCTTACAGTCCCTAAGAAGAAAGTTTCTACTTTGGCTTGTGAGTGTTATACGGTGGTATTATTACTGCAGAAGTTCTGACTAGTCCCAGGATGGTAAACTGTATACAGAGGGTCCCCACTTAACGATATTTCAACTACAACTTTTCAACTTTACAATGGTGTGGAACCAATAAGTATTCAGTAGAAACCATACTTGGAATTTGGAATTTGGATCTTATCCCAGGTTAGCGATGTGCAGTGAGCTCCTCTCCAGAAGGGCTGGGCAGCAGCAGTGACAAGCTCCCAGACAGCCACATGATCACAAGGATAGCATGCTTACAACCATTCTGTACCCATACAGCCCTTGTGTTCGTTGCTTTCAGTACAGTGCTCAATTCCATAAGATAGTCAATGCTGGATCATAAAATGGGCTTTGTGTTAGATAATTGGCCCAACTGTAGACTAATGGGAGTGTTCCGAGCATGTTTAAGGTGGGCAAGGCTCAGCTATGAGGTTCAATAGGTTAAGTGTATTAAATGCATTTTCAAATTATATTTTCAACGTACAGTGGGTTTACTGAGATGTAGCCTGCCGTAAATCAAGGAGGGTCTGTATTCTTTCTTTGCACCATGAAATGAGTCCAGAAGATTCTCACTTGCAGTCAGAATTGCCACAGGACCAAAGCTGCCTTTGAAAATCTTTCATAAACTCAAAATAATCTCCCCTTTGCCAGCTATGCAAGAAAGAAAGCATGATAGTCAGAAACAGACCCTGAAGGTTTTCACCCTTGATGGAAAGTAAAGAATGAAGAACTTAGTGACAGAATGTAGGTATAGAGCAGGGAGTTGTCCAGGATTATTCCTAAGAATGTGGCTTGAACAACTGCAGGGACAGAGGTGCCACTTAAGAAGTAGGATGAGTGGGGTTTGGGGGTTAGGACTGATAGTTCAGTCCACAGTCTGGCTCCCAAAACTCTCCAGTGTCAGGAGACAGTTAGGGATACCAGAACACGGAAGGAAACTTCGCTCTAGAAGTGTAGAAGTGAGTGTTAGCTATAGATCACACTGAACACAACGGGGTTGGCTGGTATTGATAGGGGAGAGAAGAGGACGGTGCCTGAGGACTGCTACTCCTGAGCTCAGGAGGAAAAGGAGGAGCACTGGCCAAAGGCAAGTCTGGCCTCTTCTGTGTTCCTGGCTGTCCTGTATCTGAAAATACGGCTTCTGGAACTCCACCCCAGCCCAGAGAGGAGCTGGGCCATCTGTCAATGATCGTACCATCAGGGCATGTCAGTCGCTTTTATCACCTGACTTAGGTCACATGGAACCTTGCAGTCAATGCAATGCCTCAGTCTTCTCGAAAGAACAGCTAAGTCACCAGCTTCTTTTAAGCCAAAGATGGTTAGTCTTTTATTCTTGTTAACTGATTGGACTCCGCCGTGTTTTATTACTGGTCTCGCTGTCTCCACAGAATCTTATTTCTAACGCTTAGCAGGTGTGTGGTCTCAGGCCCGTTGCTTTGCTCTCTGTGCTGCAGTTTCCTGACCAGTAAATTCGCGGTGTTCATAGCATCCACCCCACTGGGTTTTCATAACACAGTAGGTGCCCTCAAACCCACAGGCCCTGAATCGGGAATTGTGCCCTGTGTGCTAGGGCAAAGACACAGGGTACAGGGGCGGCCCAGAGGAGGGGGCTCCTGGGAGGCTTCGTGGAGAAGGTGGCTTTTGAGAAAGGACAGGATCTCAATAGGCAGAGATGCATGCGGTGTAACACCAGGCAGCAGGGACTAAATATACACAGAGAGAGGAGCATAGAGTGTACCTCACTGTCCACACTGGTCAAGTGACACAAATGATCCTAGACTTCCATGCTTCCGTCTGGTTTGACTGGCACATAGGGGAAGGAAAGGAAAGAAGGTGGGGGACCCAGTATGTCTCCTAGAGAAGTTCAGCGTTTATGGAGCAAGTGAGCCATATAATCAGCACTGTGTTTTCAGAAGATGCAAAGGGGCACCAGCACTCCTTTACTCTGCGGTTCAAGACTGCTGGCAAGTTACCCCAGGAAACTGAAAGGGATGGTCGGTGAGACGCCGGATGAAAATTTTCTCTAAACAGAATTAGCTCTCAGTATTCATTTTCAGCCTGGCTCCTTAGGGCAGGTTGGGCCTTCTTGTATTTTGTTATTGTGTGTACCTGAAGAATCTTTCAGGAAAAAACAAAAAACTACAGCACACACTGATGCCATTTGAAAGCCTGCGTTTTTAAAGTGACAGTTTGATGTATCCCAGTGGGGGTGGGTCCCAGTACTCCATCATTCTTTGCCTTCGTGATTTAAAATGACAGTGTAGCCTGTCAAACTTAACTGTGAGTGAAGTTCCTTGGATATTTATAAAACATCAAGTAGATAGAATTGTGTCAGCAAAAGATGGGTCCTTTTATGACTAAACCACAGAAGGATTTTTGGATGATCGTTGCTGGCGACACATCTCTACGCTGAACTGAGAGCTGCGGGAAGGATATGGTGGTCCACGGTTCTGAAGGTATTTCCATCCCTTGCCGTAAGAAGAGTATCCGAATACTCCAAGCAAGTCAATGATCCAACTTCTGTTTTGTCAGTGATTTACCGATTCACGGTTTCAGGGTCCCCTGAGAAAGTGGCAGTTACCCATGCAAATAATGAAAGCATTAGTCTGCAAACCTAGTTGACGCTTTGCTGCTTTTCAGCCCTTTTACCAGATAACTTAAGGCCTGCCAGGCTGGAGTTCAGAGATTTTTTTACTCGTAATTCTAGACACAGCCTGCCTGCTTCGATGGATATATTCCCAGGTGTGCGTGGACACTAGTTTTTGTGAATTTACTAATGCATAAATACTTTCAAAACTGGGCTTAGAGAGCGAGCGCCCTAATCCACAACCATAGCATCCAGAGCGACCCGACCCGCGTCTGCGTGGTCCGGTCCGAGCCCCGCCTCCGGCGACGTCTCCTGGCTCTCTGGTCGCCTAGGCCCCTCCCCTAGCCCCGCCCCGCGTCCCGCAGGCCCCACCCCGGCGCCGGGCTCTAACGTCACCGTCTGCGCCGCGCGCGGCAGAAACAGGAAGTGGGACCAAAACAAAGGAGCGGCGGCCGGGAGCGGATCTGCCTTTTTGTCCCTCTTCCGAGCTCATTTTGGCCCTGGCCACCGACCCTAAGGAACCGTCCGACTATGTCCAACATGGAGAAACACCTGTTCAACCTAAAGTTCGCCGCCAAAGAACTCAGCAGGAGTGCCAAAAAATGCGACAAGGAGGAAAAGGCCGAAAAGGCCAAGATTAAAAAGGCCATTCAGAAAGGCAACATGGAAGTGGCGAGGATACACGCCGAAAATGCCATTCGCCAGAAGAACCAGGCGGTGAATTTCTTGAGAATGAGTGCGCGGGTCGATGCGGTGGCTGCCAGAGTCCAGACGGCGGTGACGATGGGCAAGGTGACCAAGTCGATGGCCGGTGTGGTTAAGTCGATGGATGCGACGTTGAAGACTATGAATTTGGAGAAGATCTCTGCTCTGATGGACAAATTTGAGCACCAGTTTGAGACGCTGGACGTCCAGACTCAGCAAATGGAAGACACGATGAGCAGCACGACTACGCTGACCACTCCCCAGAACCAAGTGGATATGCTGCTCCAGGAAATGGCAGACGAGGCTGGCCTAGACCTCAACATGGAGCTGCCGCAGGGGCAGACCGGCTCCGTAGGCACTAGCGTGGCTTCCGCCGAGCAGGATGAACTGTCCCAGAGACTGGCCCGCCTGCGGGATCAGGTGTGACGACAGAACCCATTCTGAGGTTTCCTGACCGTAGCCACCTTCTCAAATGCTCTGTATATTAGTGAGATATTATACAGTAGAAACTGAACATGCAAGAATGCTGAAATGCTCTTTACTTAAGATGCTTCTACCTTTGGGTTTACAGTGCTCTCCAGATACACTAAGAAATTCCAGGCTTCCTCCATCTTAACTGGATTTTAAAGTTCCGTATAGCTTGTGATGTGTATTTTTATAGCCGCCTCTTAACAGAACTAGTGAATTTGGTGTGTATGAATCTTTCTCAAAAATTTAGTCAAAACTATTGTTCCGAGTATTCCGTTTTCTGCCTGAATTTATCAAAGTTGAACTTTTTTTTAATCTAGTGTAATTGGTAATATCTAGAATTGACAGGTGGTGCATAAAAATTACAGAGAGGAGAGTGATTACTTAGATTGATTACAGGGCTATCAATACGTCATTCAACTTAACGGACACTGCTATTTCTGTATATATTTTCTTCTTTGCCATCACATTCAGACTACCGTTCTATTGATCTGTTCTGGTAACTTATACTAAAATTATGGTAGGGCATTCTGCGTAATATTTCTTGCTGTTTATGTTCCACAAATTTTCTGTGTGGTAGTTCTCCTTTTATAACTGGAAAAAATGCCACATAATTTCATTTATTATGAGAAAAATCTGTTGGCTCATTTATACTTTCATTTACTAAAGAGTTTTTCCAAAAGACACAGTTGAACATGACAGTTTCAAATGAACATCTTGAACACATTTTTAGTTCTTTTTCTATTTCAACACTTTAATTAGACTTGTCATAAAGTATGTTAATTAGCATGGCAGTCATATGACTCTGACATTGCCAAAGAACTGTTGATTGGTTTGAGAAAACCCTGGGGTGGTGTGTTTGTAGGTTTTCTTTAATTATTAATAACCAAAAATAGATATAAAATTAGAACTGCTTTTTAAGTTCTAATTATTTGCATTTTTTATTTTTTTTTTAAAGCAACAACTTGTTGAGAAAAACCTTAGAAATAGAAGTTGGATGTTTTATTTAGCCATGCAAATAACTTAAATATACGTGCAGCCAGCTGGAAGTCTGGGAAGACGGCAATATGCAGAATGGGACAGCAGGGTCGACCCTCCAAGCCTAGAGCCCATCTGTGCTGCCTTTCGTCTTTCTGGAACAGCATTGTGTATTCTCTGGCTGCAAAGTAAAGCCTGTAGCCACCACTTTCTCATAGCCTCCAAACATGGAGGCTTTGCCTAGGCAAGTAGATTAATCTAAGTCAAATACTTCAGGATGTTTCAAATTCCCCCTTTTCCTTCACTGGTAGATTTCCCCATGAAAGAATTACAGTGTCTTGGAAGATAACTTAAAGGGACTCTTCCAAGTCCTTTGAAAGATTCATGACCAAATTAGTCACCATTATGTTTTCCGGTATGAATGAGTGTGTTAAAAAAAAAAATGAACAGGTATATGCAGATGAGGGTGACCTCATATTTAAGTGTCTTTATAACTGACTGGGTGTTGTTCCGAAGTTTTCCGTAAGGGACACCTGTCATTTGTCCTCCCTTAATCTTCTTTCTAGAACTCCCCTTTTGGTGTCTCTCCTCATCCACATGGTTGCACAGAAGCAGCTATGTGAGTATAGCATGAGTTGTAACCCCTCTTTAGACTGGAAAAAATAATTACAACTTAAAATATAGCTAGTATTCAATCCTTTGGTAAATTAAAGACCCTTTTATAGTACAAATATTCCCAATAAAATTAATATATTTTGTGAGATTAAACAATGCTTGTATATGCCTGAACTTTCTTAAAATATGTTCATTTCAAACTATATGAATGTACATTTTTATGAACCATAAATATTTTAAAAAACACACCAGGCCCATGAATTATTTCCTCACTTTTGCAATTGATGAAATGCTGAAATGTAAGCCACAGAAGTTTGTCAAATAAATCAGTTTAAATTGCATGTTATTGCATGTGAGTGTGCATCCTGTTTGAAAAATTATTTTAAAAAAAATTCAGAGGTAGATTTGGTTCAGAAAGTGTGGTATCTTTCCAAACTCCCTGTTACCACCTTAATTTCTGTTTTGTTAACATGGAATGTCCACGTATATTTCTAGAAACCCTAGCTATTAATTCTTTACTATAATAGTTTTGTCATGGCAACAAGATTCTTCCCCCCATCTTGAAACTACCTAGGCTAAAAAAAAAAAAAAAAAAAAGAGAGAAAGAAAGAAAGAAAAGAAACTAACCTGGACTGATGATAGATAAAATTTATAAAAGGCTCAAATCAAACATACCGAGGATATAGTTAATGTTCCATACAGCCACTAGTACAATTTTTACTCTTTTTTTCTGCTTTCAGATGCACAGTTTTAACATGGGTTTGGGATATAGTTTTATGAACTATTTATGTTAGTTCAGATGTACATATGCCATTGGAAAAGTCTTACTAAAGCTGTTTCTTCTGGAAGTGTTAATGCATATGTGTGCCCTTCAGATAGAGGTGTACTATGAGTCTTGTACACTGCGTTGCCTTGGGTCCTTGATTTGGCAAAGAGCCACCTAAAATAAGCATAAGTCTGATAACCTGATTAACTGAACATAGTCTCAAGTTAGCCAAACACATCTCACATCATAAAGCAGATGCTTCCTCTATAATATGCACACCATTCTCTAGGAGGCATTTCTATAGCCAAAATCCAAAGCTCAAGACCTTCAATACTATTGGCAAAAAGCTACAAGCCAGTGGACATTGAATAAACTGATGAATAACCACCTGTAATTTTTTTTTAATCAACTGACGCATTAGTAAAATACCCACCTTGTTTACCTAGGTTTGTTTTTCTACGACTAGATGGTAAAACAACGTCTGTCTTTGTCACAGTTACTGGGCCTGGTGTGGTACCCAGCTCAGCTCGCTCCTGGTCGTGTCCCTGGCGTGAATACATAGCTCCCTTGGGGCTCCTACCACGATGATGCCTAGAGCTCTCTAATGACAACGTACACAGCGGGTTAAGGGGTGCAGTGGGCATTCAGCCAGCGTGCTGTTGTGTCTCCTTGGAAGCATTGTGTCCTTTTTCTTCAGAGCATTTCCCCAAATTGAAATGTTTACTCCTGGTCTTCCAGGTTTATACACCGTCCCTCCCTCTTGAATAGTAGCAGAACAAACAATTCAGTTTTTATTCAGAATGAACACAGTAAAAGATTTAGACTGAAGTATTATCAGATGTTGGCTATCTGGGGCTTCTTTCTAGAGGGAAAAAAAAGGCACACTTCTGCCTTAAACAGTCATCAGGAGTTAGGCAGATAAACCATACATGTAAAGAGAAAAGTGGAGGGGCGCCTGGGTGGCTCAGTGGGTTAAAGCCTCTGCCTTCAGCTCAGGTCATGATCCTAGGGTCCTGGGATTGAGCCCTGCATCGAGCTCTCTGCTCAGCAGAGAGCCTGCTTCCTCCTCTCTCTCTCTCTCTCTCTGCCTGCCTCTCTGCCTACTTGTAATCTCTGCCTGTCAAATAAATCAATAAAATCTTAAAAAAAAATAGAGAGAAATGGACATGAGCGTATACAAATGTTACAAAGCCGTCAAGATGAACGTTTAAAATTAGTGCACTTGACACACATGCCGTGTTTTATACCTTGACTTTGAAAAGGGAGTAAGTCACAGTATAAGGCAGGAGCCCACGCTAATCAAATCATGAACTACACCGAGAAGGGAATCAGTGTCGCTAGTGGTTAGAACTGGCTTCCTGAAGGAGGTAGGGTTGAATCTGGGGCTTCAGAGAAAAAGAAGTAGGAATTACACGAAGATCGGAGAGGCCCAGAGCCATATGGGGATTTGAAAGGAGTGGAGGGTTTGTTTGATGTCAAGACATCAAAAAGAATGAAGAGGTTGGCCAGTTGGGAAGGGCTTGGAGGCCAGGTTGAAAATATGAACTTTACCCCGAGGGAAGGGAACAGGAGCTTGAGTCATCAGAAGCTGAATTGTCCAGGTGAAGCAAGGTAGAGCCTAGAGCAGGGTGGCAGGAAAAACAGAGGAAAGGTGTTCTGCAAACTTCATCGTGCACAGGGTTCCCTGAGTCACCAGGGAAACTGCAGCTTGGAACCACCTGGGGATATGGCTCAGCTGTAAATCCCCATGCCCAAGGTCTACAGGTGCTGCTGCTGTTGCTGCTGGCCCTGGTTTGAGCACCTACCCCCTTCTAAGTAGCACGGATCTTAACCTGCCACAAGCACAGCAGAATTGCTTGGTACTTCGTCACTGCAGGGATAATGTTTTTCTCCTCTACAGTAGTTTTATATCATGTGCATTAGCATTAGGAAGTAAATTTCAGTAACAGGCTGAGAGAAGTTTCTTACTAACCTTAGAGTTCCAACTTGCTACATTTTCACAAACAAAATAATAGTGGATACTTTTTAATTATGTTTAGTTGGTGCTTTTTCTCAGATCTCATGGTTTAAAGGTATTTAACAATGGTTTTCATCTTTTTGTGATCCCTGGTCCCTCCTCATGATCAACTCCCTGGTTATAAGAAGTCTGTGACTTTTGAGTCAGACAGCAGGTGAGAAATAAACAATGAATGCTGTTTTGTGCCAGTATCAAGCAGAGGAGGATCTAAAGGACAAGAATGAAAATGTTTCTACAAATACGACTATCCTCAGCTGTAACAGGAAGTAATGGGGAAAAAATCAAAGTAAATTGCTTTTTAGCTACTTTTTTAAATAGAGTCCATATCACTATGGTGATTTTTTATAGTTATAGCTTGGTATTATCTTGCAACTCTGTATCTAGTGTGAGTGAACCCTCTGGAAGGTTGATTCTTTAATCTGGTTAATTTTTCCACTAAAGAGGCAGTGGCATATTTAAGAAGATAATTTTACTAACCCTTTAAAATGTAGTCCTACAAAATTTAGAACACCCTTTTAAAACTCATCTCTCTATAGATACTATCTTAGGGGCTCCAATTTGAAGTACGTCTAAAACATGCTGGAAAATGCACCGAGTGAACCAAAGACTAAGACAAAAAGCTGGCAGAAATCTACTACTATAGATTCTCTTTCATTCCTTTATGCCTTAGAGGGTCTTTCAAAGAACTGAGGGACACATTCACATTCAGGGGGGAGTTTTCACATTTTATTCTCATTGCACAAATTTGAAATGCTTGAACTCACAATACCATTCAGTATCCGTAACGATGCAGAAGAGATCCTTGGAAATGTTCATCGATGCCTCTTGGGTCTCGCTTAGATCATTAAGTATCAGAGCCGGAAGGAACTTTGAATATCCATCCTGGAGATTAGGGATGGGAACAAACTTGGCATCTTTGCCTTTGTCGTTGGCATCTCTGAACCTCTTATTTTTAATAGTGTTCTGTGAGGTACTCCCACCGCTTCCTTTGGAAGGCAGTCTCTAATCACATCTATCAAGAACTTTTGATGTGTTTTTTCCACCACATTTCACTGTTTCTACTTGTACTGGTTATTACCATCTGAATCAATTCACCTTCCTACCTCCACCCTGTTTGCATCCTGTTTGAAATTGGATACTCTAACTATAGCCGAGGGTTCCATATGTAGTTTAATTTTCTAGCCCAGTTATTCGGAGATGATTGGTTTCTGTATCACATGTTCAGATTATAGGTGTCCTGCCAAGAGGACAGACCATCTCTGAATCAAATTCGTGTAGCCCACGCCGTATAAGGGAAGCGGCTCATCTCCCCACCGAACCCACCTGGTTGTCTGGGTTATAGACCAGAGCCCCTTTCCAGGAGCTGAAAACTCTTTCACTCCGTCACAAGAGTCTTTCTGCCCCTTTCCTGCTAGATGGTCGGGAACTCACTGTGTACTTCGGAGGTGCTCTCCACTCTGCCAAATTGAAGGCCAGCAACGACTGAGCCAAACTACACCATGGCTCTCAAACCAGGCCTCAAGCAAGCCGGACCCTCCCTGCAGCCTCCCATGTTTCCCCCAGCTCCCAGGTTGTCTGCACTCTGTCCAAACTCCTCCCCTTGAGAACGAGCTTTGTCCCCAACCAGTTCACCCCCATTCTGGTAGGCACACAACAGCACCTACCGGGGCTTGCGGTAGCCACTCTGGAGAGGTCCCAGCAGATCACGGTCCCTTTGGCCTCTCTGCAGCCTTGCCACCCGGCCATCCTTCTGCAGTCCTTCTCCAGAAGATGACTCTCTGACAATGCCCATGGCAGGCGGTGCCATCGCATACCCGCCCACCACCACCATAGCTGAAATGACCTCATTCCTGATGCTGTCCTCCTGCTGCTTCCTGTCTCTGACAGGACATCCCTACCGCCAGCAGATCCCCTCTTGCTTCTTCCAACATTCTGCTTGTGGCTTACCTGCTCCAGGATGCACATCTATTGCAGCTCTAAGGGAGGCCTTGGCTGTGGAGCTGCTGGCCCTTGTGCACAAGGGTGCGTAGGGGAAATGTCACCAGTCAAAATGTCACCCCAGCACCAGGCCACCATCCTGGACCACTGGGGGCTCTCTTTAGCTCTCCAGGAGGAAGGAGATACAATGGCCAAGGGAATTAGGTGATCTTAATGTGTCTTTGGCCTCCCTCTTTCCCATGCTGGAAGCATCTAACGGGCCTGCCATGCAGGCTGGTGGAAGGAGCATGTGGAGATGGGAAGGCGACACCTGTTCTACACTGTGCAAATGCCCACAAGCATTAGAGCGTTAGAGGAAGGCCCATCATCACTTGACTTCAATAAAGGAACCCAAAGCATGCTGAATTAGACAGGCAAGGAAGTCAACCATGTCCCTTTAGTCTGGAGCACATTTACTCTCCCCAGGGCTGGAGCCTCACCCCCGACCAGAAGCCCCTCAAACACCTCCCTACCCTTTGAAGCCCCTGCTGCCCCCTCTGTCTCCAGAAGTAGTTCTTGCTCACCAGATGACCAGTCCCCATGTCCTCCTGTGTCTTGAAAATCTCCACAGTGTCCATTATGGGCTGGGCTCTCAGCCACCTGCTGCAGGAGGAGGAGGGGAGCAGACATTCATTCCACGAACAAAGATTCAGGGACCAGGCCTGTGCTAGGTGCTGGGGATACCCGGGCCAACAGGATGAAGACTTGTCCTGTGGTTCTTGCATTTTGGAGGAAGAAATAGATAATAAGCGTAAAATAAACACATGTGAATCATATCAGGCCACGGTAGGTGCCACATCAAAAAATAAAGCAAGGTTGGGGTGGAGATGGACAAGGCGCCATTTTAGCTAAGACGGCCAGGGCGGCCTCTCGGTGAGGAGGGAGAGCAAGCACCCATGGGGCCCCTTGCATCCACGTCTTCTTCCGCACACAGATATGATGTGATTTCCTTTCCCTTCACTCTCATCTCCCTCCTTCCATGAGTCCCTCCCGGTGCGCACACCAGATGAAGCCGGGTGATGGTTGCACACGGGCACATGACTCTGGGTGGGACTTTATTAGGAACTCGTTACGCTAAAGGAACGTCTCTGAGCTCCCGTGTGGTATTTGCAGTGCAACATGGTCTTCTGCTACTAGCTTAGCCTCGAAAGAGGCCCTGTGCCCCTTCCCAATGTCTGAGTAGCCCTTCACCCCCAACTGTGGGTAAGAGGAAAGATGGAAAGCAGAGGTAAAAGAAGAAAAAGGGAGGGAGGGAGGGAGGGAGGGAGATAGAGAGAGAGAGAGAGAGGAGGAGGAGGAGGAGAAGAAGAAAGAAAGAAAGAGAAAGAAAGAAAGAAAGAAAGAAAGGAAGGAAGGAAGGAAGGAAAAAGGAAGGAAGGGAGAAAGAAGGAACGAAAGAAGAAAGAAAGAGAAAAAGAAAGAAAGCAAGAGAAAGAGAGAGGAAGGAAGGAAAGAAAAGAAAAAGAAAGAAAAGAAAAGCAGAACTTACCCCAGGTCCCCCACTGGCTCCTGCCCCCCTGTGCTGCTGTGACTATCCCACCCCCTTGGCCCACTGCCCGGGAGAAAGCCACCCAAGAACACTTCTGAGCATGTGTTGGCTTTCTTTTCAGCTTCCTGGAGAGAATCGACAGTGTCAGTTTGGTGGACTACACACCCACAGACCAGGTAGGTGAGCTAGAGCCCACAGCCACCTGCTTGAACTTGGTGAGATTCAGGGAACCCTCACTATTAGTCACTGATTATCTGTAAATGGCTTAAGGCATGAAATCCGTAAAGCAGCCACTTCCTGCAATTGTGTCCACTGTCCCCTACACATGCACGGGGTATGGTTACCATGCCCTGTGATCGGGCCCTGACTTAGCTCTCTAAAATTTACCAGATTTCTAAACTGCCAATATGGAAATAATCTTATTAGTGGAATAGGAACAGGCAGTTCCCAGTCCTCTTGGAGCTGTCCACAGAGAGCTCGACCTTTGCTTCTCTAGCTTCGTCCCCTCTGCCCATTGTGCTTTGAGCCCTGGCCTGGCTCACATATACATGTGTGACTCAGAGTTCGGTCTTTGGGTTGAGCTGGATGATAGCGCCCTGCAGCCCATTTGTAAGTAGCAGGAAGGAACCTTCTTTGCCCCGCTCTCCCCAGACCTTGGCCATCAGGCATCTGCAGAGACTCAATCACCCTGAAATGCTCAGCTTAGGAGCCCTGCCCCCAGGCTCCTCTAAAGCTACTGAGCTCCAAAGAAGCTGGGTGCTGCCTTCAAACTGCCCCTCTGAGACTCCCCCAGGGTCTGTGTCCCCCTGGAGGGCTGAGCTCCTGTCTCCCCTGAAATCCACGTCTCTGTGAGGCTGACCCCAGAGCTCAAAATTACCCCACAGAGCAATCAAGCCCTTGATTTCTCACCCAAGCGGCGGCGGGCACCAGGAGCAGGCGGCTCTCCGGGAAGGTGCAGCCACAGAGCCCCATCAGGGTCCCCGTGTCAGCCACGCCTGTGACAGGACATTCTGGGACCCGCACAGAAGTGATTAAAAAAAAAATTCCCAGAGGAAATAAAAGTACAGCTCTTAAGTCTCTAAGACCAAACCAGCACATTAACTGTGAGTTTCTGCTTGGGGGACGGCGGGGAGTGGGGGCAGAATATTTATCTGACTTTTTAAGTATTATTGTCTCTCCCACATTTGGAAAAAATGGTTATTTGAAAAACCTGGAGGCGCCTGGGTGGCTCAGTGGGTTAAAGCCTCTGCCTTTGGCTCAGATCATGATCCCAGGCTCCTGGGATCGAGCCCCACATAGGGCTCTCTCAGCGGGGAGCCTGCTTCCTCCTCTCCCTCTCTGCCTGCCTCTCTGCCTGCTTGTGATCTCTGTCTGTCAAATAAATAAATAAAATCTTTAAAAAAAAAAAAACAAAACCTGGGGAGGCGCCTGGGTCACTTTGTCTTTAAACGTCTGCCTTGGGCTTGGGTCATGATCCCAGGGTCCTGGGATCGAGCCCCACATCAGGCTCCCTGCTCAGTGGGAATGCACTATGCACTCCCATAGTAGTCCCATAGACTCCCAGTGGGAAGTCTGCTTCTCCCTCTCCCCCTCCCCTTGCCTCTGTTCCCTCTCTCGCTGTATCTCTCTGTCAAATAAATAAATCAAATCTTTTTTAAAAGGGGGGGAAAAAGGAAGGAAGAGAGAGAAATAAAAGAGAAAAGAAAAAAAAATCTTGGTTATTATGGTTGTGGTTGCATTCAGGGCTTTCCTTCCCAAGAATAGTGATGCCATTTGGTTTGTCTTCTTATTCTCAGGACCTTCTCAGATGCAGAGTCCTGACATCAGGGATTTTCGAGACCCGATTCCAAGTGGACAAAGTAAACTTTCAGTAAGTCATTGAGAGAAGGCATCCTGGAGATGGGAGGCCAGACACATATACCCCCCGCCCCCAGCTGCCTACAGGGCCCCTAACGGGGTCAGGGAGCCCAGCCCTCCCCTCATGGGCCCTGGCGCTCCAGTCATCCCAGATGTGCCTCACTGCCCTTCTGGATACGTCCATACAGACTTCGTGGCCCTAAAGGGGAAGCAGTAAGTTTAAGGCAGGGAGGAAGGTGGGAGCTACGGCCACCTGAGGTGAGGACATTCCAGCAGCATTTGGGTCGGTCCAGAGCAGCTGCTCAGGCAGGAGGGTGTCCCATGCAGGCCGCCCTGAGAAGAGGGGCCCAAGCTGTCCAGGTGACCGCAGGGTGAGCGCTGTACCCCCAGAAACAGCAGGGCGTGGACTCCTGGGCCCGGCAGGGGTGCAGAACCTCAGAGCGGGCCAAGCCATCTGCCACGGCCACACAGGGAGCAGGGCCATGGGCCGGGAGCCACAGCAGAGGAGAGACACAGAGGGGGTCTCGCCTCACGGGATTGTGTCCTTGTGTTCCTCCACAGCATGTTCGACGTGGGTGGCCAGAGGGACGAGAGAAGAAAATGGATCCAGTGCTTTAACGGTGATTGCTCTGCTTTCTCAAGACTAGAGATGGAGTCCCACACTCATTCCTGCTGCTGCCCTTAAGTAGCTTTGAATTCGATCCATTACATGCCTTAAATATGAATCTCATCAAGAATCGAAGCATCCAGGGGCACCTGGGTGGCTCAGTGGTTAAGCCTCTACCTTCGGCTCAGGTCATGATCCCAGGGTCCTGGGATCGAGCCCCGCATCGGGCTCTCTGCTCAGCGGGAAGCCTGCTTCTCCCTCTCCCACTCCCCCTGCTTGTGTTCCCTCTCTCACTGTGTCTCTCTCTGTCAAATAAATAAACAAAATCTTAAAAAAATAAAAACTTTTTAAAAAAAGAAGGAATGGGAACATCCCAACTTTACATCTCGCATGGGCTCCTACGGGTGTGTCACTGAAACCACCAGTTGGACACACGGTGCTTCTTTAAGTCTTTCTCATAATCACAGGGTGAAAACGAGGAGCGGTTGGACGCGGGCTTTGTCATGGCCGCACAGTGGCTCTCTGTGTAACGGAGGTTCTTCCCTTTCCCCCTCTTCTCCCACGAAGACGTCACAGCTATCATTTACGTGGCGGCCTGCAGCAGCTACAACATGGTTATTCGGGAAGATAACAACACCAACAGGCTCCGAGAGTCCCTGGACCTCTTTGAAAGCATCTGGAACAACAGGTGAGAAAAACCAGAAATTCAGTTGCGCTTCTGGAAATGGCAAATGTTCCCTTGTGAAAAAGATACCACTCAGCTCACTTTCATTCTTATAACCCAGATATATTCATTCTTTCCATACTGATAAATCCAGAACCGTTAGCAAGACCTCTTTGGGTCCATCTCATGTATAGACACACTTAATAAGAGGAGTGTTCTTTGAGGACGCTCCGATTTGTCAAGAAAATTTAAATATCTGCTTTGAAAGCTCAAGATCATATCTAGAGTTCAAAACTGGTTTTCTTTGGCTTTTGAAGTTTAGAAAGTACCACCCACACTTCACTAGATCATCTCTAGAAGATCCCCTACAGGTCAGAAGCACAGCATAATCATGTTTGAAACTGCTACTGTTGGAAAGGGTCATTATTTTAGAAGGGAATACCCACCAAATGCACACACACACGATACACACAAAAATATTAAAAATCAAAGTATCAAAAAAAATTTCAAAGTATCTTCTGAACTATTTAAGAAGAAACATCTCCAAGGACGACAGGAAACATTAAGCTGAACTTGCAAAACATTTGGTTTATCAGAGAAGTATTTCTCTATCAAAAGTGTTCAACAGCTGTTCTCAGTGGTATAGTATTAAGACAATGAGAAAGAAAGTGTCAGGAAATACTGGATATACGGAAGAATACTTTGGAGTCATTTATATATATATATCTATATATGTTATATATAATATATTATATTAATTAAATATATTATATATTTATATATGTAACTTGCTGACATATATAACATATACATGTATACATATATAATATATAAATATATGAATGTAATATGTGAATATATTCTATATATTTATATATACATAAATACACACAGTCACATGAGAAAATAAGCACAATATTGTTAAGTGAAAAAGCAGATTTTAAAATACCATGATCTTGTTTTTATATATATGTCTGAGCATAGGAAAAAACCTGAAAGTAAAAACATAGCAGTTCTAATAGTTGCCTCTAATAATAATTATGTTTTATTTTTCCCTACGTATTAATTTTTCTATAACTAAAAATTCATTTTTACCAGGATTCTTTACTCTATAACAAGGAACAGTAAAGCTATTTCCATTTGGAGGAAAAATGGATTGTGTTTCTACTTCATAGTAAGATTCCTGTGCACAAGGAATCAGCTTGATTCCTTGGAAATAATAGAATTTAAAAGGCTTTGCTGATGCACGTACTGAGTTCATCTTGAGCCTGTTCTCGATGTCTGTTTAATAAAAGAGAACCTTCCCATCCTTCACTGTCCCTGTACCTGAGCCCCTCCTCCCCTTAGCTCGTCCACTGCCGAGGTCTTGACCGAAGTCGAACGCCCTGCTCCACCTCTGGAGAACCTCAGCCTGCTCAGACTCAGCACAGGAAGAACCAAGCCAGCTACAAATTGTGTGTGTGATTAGCTAATGACTCATGTATTTCCTTGTTAGTAACCCTCCAACGCCTCATTTTCCCAACCTTTATTAGTAAACTGCACTGCAAAAATCCAGGTGTATTTATTCCATAAATAAATCTTAGCTTTGGTACCAGTAAATTTACATTCCCAGTAAAGATGAATTCAAAAATACTGAACTATGGGGTGCCTCGGTGGCTCAGTGGATAAAGCCTCTGCCTTCAGGTCATGGTCTCAGGGTCCTGGGATGGAGCCCTGCATTGGGCTCTCTGCTTAGCAGGGAGCCTGCTTCCCCCATCTCCACGTCTGCCTGCCTCTTTGCCTACTTGCAATCTCTCTCTCTCTCTGTGTCAAATAAATAAGTAAAATCTTAAAAAAAAATACTGAATTACTAAATCAACTATCGACATTTATTTATAATCAGGTTTACTTATTATAAGAATGTCTTGCTTGCAGCTGGAGTGGGGGGTCCATGAGGTTGGTATATCAATTCTAATTCCTATACATATCAGGAAGATGGCAATGTGGCTCTTTTCAGCAAGTGACTCCTGTGTTACAGGTACTTTCACATATTAGCAGATGTGAACTTTGTATGTTTATTTCTCTCTTCAGGTGGTTACGGACCATTTCTATCATTTTGTTCTTGAACAAACAGGATATGCTGGCAGAAAAAGTCTTGGCAGGGAAATCAAAAATTGAAGATTATTTCCCAGAGTATGCAAATTATACTGTTCCTGAAGATGGTAAGATTTCAAAACTAGTTTTTCCTAAGGAAAAGGATTGATTGATAAGTTGTTGTTGTGTTTTTTTTAATAGCCCTATTACTATAGTTCAAACAGTTTCGATGATTTTAGGGAATTCCAGTTAATTTGAATCAATCTAAGGTACTGCCCTACCTTAAAGTACTAGTATATTAAAATGTCCCATTTAGGATTCCATGTGTAACAATGTCAAGGTTTGACTTTCCATTTTCATTTCCATTCAAACTGTGCAGTAGGAGACAGGACACTTTGGAGCGTATGTCATCGGCTGAATTAAGTTCTGTCTCTTGGTGACTTAGTTGGGTCTGTCGTGAATTGGGCACTGTGTCAGCCCTTTACATCGACCTTGACCTTGACCTGTAACCCTAGGAATAACCCTTTCTGTTATTGGCATGCTTTCCTGTGAAGTGAGCTAAGAGAGGGTGTCACTTGTTCAAAGTCAGTCAGGTAGAGCCTGCCGGGACAGGCACCTTTGAACCTTCATGTCCAAGACCATGCTTTCAGCCACCATGTCTAACTCTTGTCCCCAGAGATGACTTTGGCCAACCACCTGCCGGGCTCAGGGTCTGGGTGGACGCCTATCAGTGCTAAATCCCAGAAGGCCCCGAGCCGGGCAGACCCCTTTCCCACTGCTGCTCCTCAGTTCATTTTGCCGCAAATATAATAAATCCCTCTGGGCCACCTTGTAGGAGGGATTTATTTGTGGCAAAATGATACCACTTCTTAAAAATTTGAACCCCCAACTAGATAAAGCAGAATGAAAGGGACTCTCCTAGAAACTCAGGGAAACTCAGGTAAGACGGGAAGAAAATCCATGGTGATCCTCGCACTAACCTCAGCCAGCCTGGGGGCTAGTTCCCTGCCTAAGAGAAGTCAGCAGAGCTGGGTGGATGTTGCCCTCTCAACCCTGGACTATGGCCTCCAGCGAGTCGGGCCTTCTTTCTTCTCCAGGTAGTCAGGCCCCCATGCCCCACACCCTGGACAGTCAATACTCAGGCGTCCACTGTGACGTGTTCTTCCTTCTTTCCCTCCTCTCCATCTTGGTCCTGGCCCTCGTTCGCCTCTTCTCAGCTCTGGATCAAGATGATGTCCTGCCCAGGCTCCCTTACACTGCTCACTCAGCTTGCCAGAACATTCTCTGAATTTCTGCCAAAATCTTTCTGAAACACAACCACAGCCCTACTTCTGATCCCTACCAACGTGGACTTAATCTCACCACAAGCTGAGGCCAGACCTGGCCCGGCCAGGAAATACTACAAGCTGGGTTCCCCACCACAACCCTCCATGGCTCCTGTGCTCCTCCCACACACACCCTCCGTGGATCCTGTGCTCCTCTCCTTGCCCCCGCCCCCCTCCCCTCAGGGGGTCCCGAGCCCCGACCTAGGGTACCTGCCTGGGCCAAGCATGGCAGGTCTGCAGGTCAAGCCTGACTCCACACCTGTAGCCCTCCCCATCACCTGCTCATGTGATAATGATATTATCATAGTAGTTGCAACAGAGAACGAAGAGAGTAAAATGCAAACATGCAGGGAAGCCTAGATTCTAAGGAAAGTAGATTTCAGGGGTCACAGCAAATACCAAATGATCCCATGAACTTCAAATCTGCATGGGAGAATCAGGTCATTACAGCTGATTTCGTAGAAGGGATCCAAATGCTGGAGTCGGTGCTAGGAATAGCGAATGGGAGGTTTTCCCTAGAACAAGGCTAAGGAAACAGAATGCAGACCAGATGAGCACAACCACTGCTAAAACCACAGCCTCTGGAACCTTCTTTCTCACCAGAGCTCTGAAGGGATGGCAGCTAGGCGTTGGTCAGTGTCCAGTGGCATGCTTTCATTTTACTTGAGTGGGAGTCCTCCCCTACCACCAAAAACAAAACTTTTATCAGAGCTTATGGAGAGGAATAAAGTTACACTTCAGCTTTTTGCCTTCCTGCAGGTGCCTTTTAGTGCTAAGAGTCTGCGGCAGCCCAACTTTGTAGTTCCTCCTCTATTTTCCCTAGAGTTGGATCTTTGTTTCATGCTATTTAAACTGAATTCCACTTGTCATTTTCACAGCAACACCAGATGCAGGAGAAGATCCCAAGGTGACCCGGGCTAAGTTCTTTATCCGAGACCTGTTTTTGGTAAGCACTTTCGTTCTTTGTCTTCCTACCGCCTTATTTATAGTGTTCTTTGCAATTTACATATTACCTACCCTTTCATGATCTCACTTAATCTCCCCCCAGATTATGAGAGACGAGACGAGGGGAGGTGTTGCTTCCTCTCACTACTGAGCATACCTAGGTTCAGAGAGTTTGGACTTCTCACCTCGGGTCACACAGCTTCCAAGCAAGAACAGGGAGCACTCCTCCCACTAAGCCCAAGGCCCCAGGGAATGACACCGAGACGAGCCAGACTGTGTTCCTTTGCATTTTCTAAAACGAAAGAGACCTTTGACAGACCTCTCCCCTCATTCACCACTAAGAGGCTAATTCAGACATGCAGACAAATTCCAGTATCTCTCTCTTTTTTTAAACTTTTTATTTTGAGATGATTTCAAACTAACCTAAGAAGTAAAAGACTTCCATCACTGGTACCCCGAAACAAACAATACATTATATGTTAATAAAAATTTTTGGGGGGACGCCTGGGTGGCTCAGTTGGTTAAGCAGTTGCCTTCGGCTCGGGTCATGATCCCAGTGTCCTGGGATCGAGTCCCACATCAGGCTCCTTGCTTGGCGGGGAGCCTGCTTCTCCCTCTGCCTCTGCCTGCCACTCTGTCTGCCTGTGCTTGCTCGCTCTCTCTCCCTCTCTCTCTGACAAATAAATTAAAAAAATCTTTAAAAAAAAATTTTTTTTTAAAGTTAAAAACTTATACAATTAACTCCTGGATACTCTTCACCCAAAGTGACCGATTGGTAAAATTTTGCTACATTTGCTTTATTCATCTATCCGTCCGTCCATCCATCCATCCATCCATCCATCCACAGTCTCTTGAATAACGTGCAGCATGTAACTGCTGGGAGTTTTTAACTAGCTTGAAAGTAGTAGATGCCACAACACCAAGGACATTTTCCCAGCAGTTCCCGACAGCACTTGACACGTGGACCGCGTGCTTCCCACCAGGGGAACCTCTTTCTCTACCGTCTTCCCACCACGGCCCCTGTGGGTGGCCTCCTGCATCACATACTGAGTGAGAAAGTAAAAAGGAAAAGAAAATCGAGTCCCTTAAGTGAGTTCTGACGCGCAGTGTTTCCCCGGAGGTTAACAGGTAGCATGGGAAAGGGTCCTGTGGTGAGGAGTCGGGGAGATGCCGTGTAAATCAGGTGAGACCGGTCTCTCCATTGTCGGAACCTTTGCTGTGCCCGTGTACATGGCGAATCTCTTCAGGAAGGTGAATTTGTTTAGAGGGTATCACAGACTCCCTTTTTGAGGAACACCTTGCAAGACCATAAAATAGAAAAGCACATAGAGTGTGTCCCATAAAATGCTGTTCTGATGAGAACTGGAAGGTAACCAAGTGTGCACATTAGGCATGTAGAGATCAGAAACAGGACTCCCCCCTCCCAAAATGAATGGCCGTGCCACCACCATTGGGAGGTTGGGCAGAAATCTTTTCTTCTCTAACGATGGGCGCAGTCTGGCTCATGTGAAGTTTGCAAGCCAGGGAAATAAAAGCCTAGGGGGGTTACTTTTTTTTTTATGGTGGAATCTGCCTGGGTCAGTGAGTCGTCTGAAGAGTTTGAGTTGGGACCCCTGACCCCAGACTTCGAAGGAAGCAGGGCGGGCTGCAGACATGGTTGTTGATCTGTATTGAATCTGGACAGAGCAGGGGTGGGCAAAATAGTAACTTTGGCCATAAAAGGCCCAGAGACGGAATGGGGAATATGGGCTGTACATGGAGAGGGAGAGGTAGATGGGGGGACCTGGCCTTGAGGAGGGAAAGGTGGGCTTGAGCGGAGAGGGGGAAGGCATGATGAGAAGAGCCCCTCGGTGAGACAGGGCCACACGCTGTCCAAGCGGTCTCCTTACACGTCCTCCCATGAGTAAGGCGCTGGCCACCAGGGGGCTTGTCCCAGTCAGGGTCACTTCCTCCCACAATGGGGAGGCCCAAATCATCTCCCAAGCAGAAGGAACTCAGAGTGGAGGGAGCCAGGAGGGAGGGAGGGCTGGGTGGTCAGGCCCCAGTGTTCCCCTCGTCATCTTCAGGTGGTCCTGTCCCTCAGACTGGAAACCACCCACAAGCCCACCATGCCCAGACTTGGGCCAGAGGGGCCCCCAGGGCAGGCAGCATCAAACCTTTTAGAGCAGAAGGTTTCAAAGGCAGAGTGTGAGGTCGGTACCCTTGTACCCTGTGTCTTGATGCTCCGGCATCTGGTAGGAGCCTGTGTGTTTTGACTGGGCTTCTCATCCTGGTATTTTATGAGCTCCCCTCTGTTTTACCGTGAACATCCTCTCCTGCCAGTCAGGCCGAGTCTGGAATGGCCCAGCTTTCCTTGACAAGCTCATTTCTGTCATTTGAAATGAAAAGGTTTAGAAATGCTAGGAAACGGTTAGAGGTAAGCAGACTGCAGCACGCTCTGGAGTGACTCTGGCTTACATTCTGTTGCCCCAGGCAGGGACAAGCCATCCCATCAGTACAGAAGGAAGCCTGTTTCTTACCCACTTCGTGCTTCCTCCCCAGGTGCCCGTCCCTCCCCCAGTGCTGTAGGGCTCCCTCTACCTTACCCACACATTTCAGGGTCCATCGGTCTTGTAAAAGTTGTAATTGCTCAAGAGAAACCAGACTATTGCTAAAACTAAGTCCTCCCAGAAGGACTTTCATAACCTGAGGAACATCATTAGACAGCCCAGCAGGGGGTCTCAGCTTGTCTCGAACAGCTGATTCCCAAGATGCTTTGCAGGAAGAGGGGTTGGGTTGGTGGGGAGGGACAAGGAGGACGTGCAGAGATCCCTGTGGGCACCTATGAAGAGAGCTCCACGTGACTTCTGTGTTCCCCAGCTGGGGCGGCCAGAACGGCCATAACAAAGCACCACAGACTGGGGGCTTACCCAACATTTATTTTCTGACACTTCTAGGGGTTAGAGTCGAGATCAGGGGGTCAACAGGATTGGTTTCTCCTGAGGCCTCACTCCTTGGCTTGTAGATGTTCACCTTCTCGTTGTCTTTACCTGGTGTCTCCACATGGCCTTTCCTCTGTGTGTGAGTGTCCCAATCTCCTCTCTTCCTATGAGGATACCCGTTTTATGGGATTAGGGCCCGCCCACATGACCACTGTTTAACTTAAATTACTTCTTAAATTACTACTTAAAGTACTCCAAATAGTCACACTCAGGGATGCTGGGGGTTAGGACGTCAGCATATGAATTGGTGTGGGAAGGACACAGTTCAGCCGATGACAGGCTCTCTCCACATGTGCCCACTTAGTTTCTCAGTGCACTGGGCATGTCACCCCACAATGTCCTTGTGAATCATGACCAGCCATGCTTTTTCTCCTCTGGGAGAAAAGCCATGAACCTCCCACTGCTCGCCAAGGGACACCCCCAGGAAACACTCAAGTTCTAGGTGGAGGAGGAGGCAGTGTGACCAATGTGCGATCCACCTGGAACCACTAGTCATATGTGGATATTTAAACTTAATCAAATTTAACGAAAAAATCCATCTCTGTTGCATCAGCTAGTAATAATGGCTCCCGTACTGTAAAGGCAAATAGAGAATATTTCCATTATGCAGAAAGTTCTGCTTGATAGCGCTAGTTTAAGACTGACCTTCATTTCTGGAAAATTCTACCCTGATTTCTCTCAGTGGCCATCTTTTAAAGGTGTCTCCTATCTCAACTGAACCCTAAGCTTCTGTGGGCAGAGGTAAGTGTGAGGTTCTTTGAGTTTCCAGCGGTGCCTACAGTTAAGTGTTCCTGTGTCACACCACAAGCCCAGATCCTCTTGCCTTTGGTCAAAGAGTTGCCTAAATCCTTCTCCAAGAACTAATGGGGTGGTGGCGCCAGTGTTCCCACGTACCCCATGGGCGTGGTAGCCAGGGCCCCACCGACAGCACAGACAGCTTTTCTTTCTCTTTTCACAGAGGATCAGCACGGCCACAGGGGATGGCAAACATTACTGCTACCCACACTTCACCTGTGCCGTGGACACCGAGAACATTCGCAGGGTGTTCAACGACTGCCGTGACATTATCCAGAGAATGCACCTCAAACAGTACGAACTCTTGTGAGGCAGCCTGGCGGGGAGGGGGGAGGGGGGCGCGCCTTCTTGCACCTTCTCTCCGCCTGCCTCGCCTCCCCTGGCCACCCTGCCAGGTGGAGCATTTACTCCAGCACTGTCACCCCCAAGCCGTGGTCGAAAGTAGGCAGTTCCCAGTCTCCTCCAGCTGCCGCCTGTCCTGGTCTGTGTTGGCTCCTGTGTGACCACCAAGCCTCTGGCTACCTCTGTTCCCCTCGGGTTTGGTTTGTGGCTTTCCTCTTCACTGAGCACAACCCTCCCCAGCGTCCCCACCCGTACCCATCTGTGTCACTGCAGTCCACCGCTGTCACGCAGCGGGGTGCTGCCGTGAAGTCTGTCCGGGCGAGGGCCCCTCTTATTCATCCACTCAGTGCTTTATTGATTCAGCGGGAGCTTGATAAATGGGGGAGCAATGGCCCTTTTTTTCCAAATTATCAAGCACGATTTGTAGAAGCAGGGGAATGATGCGGTCAGGCGGATAAGTGGCCTCCCTTTCCGAGCTGAGTCGGCCCAAGGGCGAGGCCAGACCTCAAGTCACAGAGTGGAGGGAAACCCTCTTTTCAGTCCTCTTTGAGTCGCTGCCGACCTCAGGCATTACATTGGACCTACTTGGAGCCTTTTACATTTAGGCAGAAAACCTACCACATGCACCGCTGTCCTGTCTCAAAATAATTCTCTAGACTTTAATTATGCTTGGACAAGTCTCCTTCCATACCTTGTTGTTGTTGTTGTTTTATGGCTGGTTTATTATAACTGTACAGACCACCAAATGTAATATTATTTTATATAACTCCTTCAAAAGTCCTTGTAGGTCCTTGTGCCTTGATTACGGCTCCATCTGGAAAGAAACTGTGTTTTTATCGTGAACAGCTAAATGTCAACCTTACCTGCTGCTTGCTCTAAAAAAGAGAATGGTATCTGTAGGATTTAGAATATTTTATCAGGTTAGTACTTTTAAAAATATCCTTGATTAAATATATATACACACACATATAAAAATTATACACATGAATTAGTCACATCTTACAATTTTGTACCCACATCACAAGCTTCTTACAGAAACCAAGGATTTTTTTTTTCCTCCAAACAATGCCTTTTGAATTTTTGCAATCTAAAGACTTCTACAAGCCCTCTGAGTAGAAATAGGCCAAGCATTCCCTTAGTCGAAGCTTTTGAACCACTCACTTGACCACAGTTTCTATTGTGAGCAAATAGCAAGAAGGAGACAGAGGGTGTCAGGGTCTGTGTCCAGCCTGAGAATCAAAGGATGGCATCTCCATTTGCCCCTTGAAGAAGAAATATTACGAAACCTTTATTTGAAATGCAGAGTCAAAAACCTATGGCTGTTTCTCACACCGGAAAGATCTGCAAATGCAGCCTCATAAGTTATAACACGGTACAAGATCTAGAAAGCAAGAATTACTATAGCAGTGATGCTTTACATGTTCTGTCCACAGCCACGCTTGGAGGGCAGTTTTCTTAGGTCCAAGATAAGCTGCAGAGATGTCCAAAGTTATATTTCAACAATACAAATCCAGAAGTGACAGCCTCACTGACGTCACTTCATTTCCTTTTAGTCTTTAATATCTTAAAGTTTACTCTGGAAGGCAGCATTTTATAATCCTTTATAAATGCATCCAGATTTAAATTCGACTTTTCCAGGAAAGAGGAGATGACAACTTTCCAGATGATCAATCAGGGTAATAAACAAGTAATCTATGTCAGCATCACTCAATTCTGCACCTCTCATCCTTGTTGCATAAAACCCTGATCTGAAATGAGACACATAAAGTGGCAATTATTTTCTCTCCGTTGCGCTTTCAACGTAGAACATGGAAGAACTCCAGAGCCACGCACCCCCCACGTGTGCCCAAAAAGCAAAGTTGTGCACTCTTACGTACATTATCCCTCAGCAGTCCCCCTGGGACTAAGCTTCCTATTCAGAGACAGAGCCAGGCTCACAGAAGACATACAGAAAGAACACATTTTACCTGGTGGAAAATTATCAAAACATATTTATTTTTAAATACCAAAAGCCACTTCCCAATCCTTTTTTTCAAATCCCTTTGGATCATGGATGGGCATTACATTCAGATTTTAACAGCCTGGTCTGCTGGAGAGAAAATTACCTTCTCTAAAAATCTGATTCCATGATTAGCACAGAAGTACAAAAGTCTGCAAAAACATATTCCTGCTTGTGACATCTGTACTTTTATTATTTTAAGTGTACAGCTTTATCATATATAATAGGAGTTTGTGGACCACTTCGTAAGGGGACAGAAGCAAACCCAGTGTTTGTGCACACACAACCCCGAGTGTGTTCCCGGGCCACCGGCTCCATCCTGGGGAAGGTAGGACAGCCTAGTGCATGCAAGTGATGACTTTAATAGCTTTTACATATTGTACAGACACGATCTTTGATTATACATATATTTGATAAAATAAGACAAGACTTGTTGTAGAGTACACGTTCCATTTTTATAGCATGAGAACAGTACCATCAACTATTTATTCTGCAGGAATTTGCATCAGTGATTTACAGTTTCCGTGATGTGTATAAAGACCGCCTCCTTTGACCTCATCTCCCATGAGCCCTGCCCAAGGTCCAGTTTCTCTGGCTTTGTTACTTATGACGAAATACACAAGTCCCCTGCTCTTCACGTTGTCTTAAATTTTCTGAGCAGGTTCCAGCCAAAAAGAAAAGGTGAGGGTAGAAGTCCGGAGTGGACTAACAGGAGGACCGCCAGGAGCCCAGCTGCTACACAGTATGTGGCCAGAACGGTGGCCTCCTGAGGCAGGTAGCACTTGGCAAGGGCGTACTCTGTGGGCGTCATACTGCCCTGGAAAGGAAATGAGGAGGTTAATGCTGCAGCGAGAGTCCTCCCACAGTGTCACACAACAGACTTAGACACAACTGAGGCAAGGCAGCCATCTTGGTTGAGTCAGGTGAGGCCAGGAAGTTGCTCTCCTTCCGAGAGGAAGGGGCACAGCCTGGGGCCTCCACAAGCCACCACCCACCAACCAGAAGCACTGGTGGAGACATGCAGGCAAGGTTCCCAGCATGCTGAGTGGAGCTGAACCCTCCACTGAAACTAGCCCCTGGCACAGCAGGTCCCCCCCTATAATGCACTGGGCAACATGACAGAGATGCAAGACGCATGGAGATTTTACATCAGTGGGCACTGAGAAACAAGGACTACAAGGCCATTTCTCATGCCACTTCTGCTAAATTAAGCAACCTGTTACCCAGAAATGCATGGGCCGGGGGCACCTCAGTGAGCTTTTCTTGTAAGCGTTTTTGCGATGTGGACTGACACTGAAGAATGGTCTCATTCACTTTGAACTTGAAAACATGAGGGTTTCCCCATCTTTTCATGAAGTAAAAGTAGCCACTAACTGAAATGACATGTCAAGTGCACTCGCCAGAGCTGTAGCATTCTCCTGACATAAGACAAGATGATGGCGTCTGGCCAATGAAGACAGGCTCCGGTTTCCTTTGAAAATTAGGCACGCGGAGCCTCCTATCTGAGGACCATACCAGGTCCGTGGGGTTGACGCATTCGGAAGGATGCCCCGCCCCTCCCCCACCCCCTCCAGGGCCATGCAGCGCTCCCGTGTCCCCAGAGAGGCACGAGGCATGGGGAAAGGGGTCCGCGGATCAAACCAAGTGCACATGGGGAGGAGGGCAAGTTTGTATTCACAGCGTTTGTATGTTTTTACAGATTGCAGCAATTAAATAGTTGATTACTGTGTTGATTTCAATACTTCTATGCGAGCGTTCAGATGAAAATAAACGTTCACATTACCATGATGAAGCTGGGGTTGTTTCTGTTCCTCCAACTGAAAGATGGCACGCTGATCTCAGGGATTCCCGCCCCGTGGAGAACCTCGCAGGCACTGTGCGTGTGGCCGCTCAGGATGAGACGTGGCCGCAGCCACCAAAGTAGCTACCACACGCGGTGGGGCGGGGGAACACAGCAACAGGTGGTCACTGCCTGCACAGAGTCCCCTCAGGGCCCAGCGACGGGCCACCCACTTATCTCATGAAGCTAAATATAAAATCCCTACTTGGTCGGGGGCTTTATCTTTTCCTTAACATCCTTTGGTTGGCTGAGACCCTATCAAAAAGTAAGCTCAGGCTTTTAGGGAGAATCTGTCCTCCTCTCAGATTTTATATTTTTACAAATATTTTTATAAATTTATTTTATATTTCTATTGTATGATATAGTATATCATCCACTATACAAATATGTGTTTCTATAATATATAGTTATAAACACATAAGTAAGCTCATCTGAATGAAGTCCCCCAAAATTAACTCTTAAGTTCCGTTCACATTTTCAAACACATTTAAGTTGAGAATAGCTAAAGAATAGCTGAGGATACTACTCACTTGGTATTAGGAAACAGAATTACTGGGGGCAGGGGAGGAACCAAAGGAAGACATGAAAACCTGAGCCTCCATCCCCTCAACCCCCAACCCCTACCACCCCCCTAGCCCCCCCAATGCCCCACTCCCCCACCCCGCCTCCAAGTGTGCCAATGGCTGTCCATGGCGGTCCTTCAGTCCTGTGGGTGATTTCCTTTCTACAAACCTGCTGAGAGGCCTCCCGGGAAAGCACGTCATACCGCTCCTTAAAGGGGATGCCCCGCTCTTCCAGAGGCGCAGCGTCCTCCCCAGAACAATTAGCATCGCTCCTCCGGTAAAGCGGGAAATGCTGCCGGGATTTTAGAGAGGGTCAGATGTGAGCAGGGGGGCCCCCAGCCAGCCATTGGGCCAGGTCCGGGGAGATGGAGCCGTGAGGTCCCCGCTCACCTGCAGAAGCACCGGGGCAGACGCGGGCAGCAGCGGCACATCTCGGCAGAGGCCAGAGCCACGTTCCTGCTGGTGAGAAATCGGTTAACCTGGCAGAGCCGGCATCCCTGAGCCCTGAGCAGTAGGAAAGGAAGAGGGAGCTGAGCGATGCAGGAAATACCAAGTGCAGCGACCGCCCCCAAAGAAGATGCCAGAACAGAAGCCCCTGTGCCTTCGGGTGCTCCTACCTCACGGGAGCAATTCAGTTGGTGAGAAATTTCCAGGAGTTCAGCTTCCGCTTTGGAGCAGATGTGGCAGCCGTCCCCTTCCAGGGCAACGCTGTTGACCATCGCGAAACTGAGGCAGAGGGAGCAAGCGGACGGTCAGGGCCCCCAGGCTTCCCGTGTCCGGACTCTGGCAGTTCTGCTCCCATGGCACAAAAGCTGAGGGGCCACAGTGTGAAGAAACCCGCCCCAGAGCGGCCTGAAGTCTCAACTAACCTGTTTTAGGTTCGAGTTGATACTAAGAAGGCACTAAGAAGGCAGAGCGTTATACTGGGAGGGGAGCCTAAGACACAGTCAAAGGAGTTTGAACCTTGAATGTGTGAGAAATCCCTGAACAGTGAAGCACAGGTAATCTTCACTAGCATCTGTACACGCAGCAGACGAGGCGAGGCAGGGGCGGGGAGGGGGTGCGATGGCCAGAGCTGACGGGGCCGATGATCCCAAACCAGGATGCTGGTAAAGTCAGGGACGGTTGTCCTCTACAGACCACTTTACCTAGATCTGTACAGACTACCATTAACCGGGCTTTGTTTCCGACACACATATCAGCTGGGCCTGAAGAAAGCTCCTGTCTGTAAACACTGCTTGAAATTTAAAGAATCTTAGCGATGGGGAACTAACTAAATGATCTGGAATACGATCATTTCAAGTTTCTTAAACTCTATGCCTAAGGAAAAAGAACTGAAACTGTGCCCGGTCTTCATAGGACTCAGGAAAGGAAGCTGCTAGAGACTCAGTACTATGGACAAAGGGAGAGAAGGAGTGGGCATTGGTGGAGAACCCTTGACCTGGTCTCTGGGAGTGTCACAGGTCATCTCTTGTGACGGACCCAGTGGGCTGCCATGGCCAAAGCCATGAGCGCTGGATACCCACGGGGGCCGTGATCGAAAGAGAAAGAGCCTTCCTCTCCCATCTCTTCTCTCTCCAGTAGGTCTGCAACCAGAACAACATGTAGTGTCTTATCCACCACCCTGGGAACACACACCCAGACCTAACAGGGTCCGGGGACGGCATGAGAATGGCCACACAGAGGGAGAGCTGGTGCTCATAGTCTGAGGAAAGGGTGGGGAGGCTTTGGTCTACAAATCAAGGCTGATGGACGGGAGTCGGGGTGGCACACAGCTAAAGGACAGTGAACATAACCACCCCCAAATCCTGGGACAGCATACCCACAAGGACAGCATACCCAGCATCCTTTATAAAGGAAAAGAAGTACATTTTGAACAAATAAAAATAAGATCCTTTACAGAGTGGGCTGATGAATGTTCTACCACCCAGAGACACTGCAGGCAGGAGAAATGCCCTCAGTGGCCAGGCAAAGTCATCAACTGGCCGGTCCACTTGCAGCTTGTTAAGGAAAACCAGGCTGGTGACCCTGATGGTGACCATCAGGGAGGGAGGAGGCCTGCAGTGCCTTCATCCAAAATGGTAGCCGGCCACACAGAGCCCAACTCCAACCCAGGACAATGGCTCCCTTAAAAAATGAAGTCCAAAGGAAGGAAGAGGCTTCCTAAGAATTCACAAATAATACTCACTTCATTCCCTTCCAAGAAAACAGCCTTTCGGGGTTGAAAACTTTCTCAAATCGTTTTATTTTGTATGTACTCATCCTAGATTCAATTGTAAAAAGAAACATTTTTCAGAGCAAGCCATTTTAGGACCTCTTAAGAGTTAGCATAAACACAGGAAATAACTCGGGATCTGAGTGCTGGACTAGCCTTGTGAGGTGAGGGCTCCAGCTGGCCCAGGCTTTCAGGGGCAAACCCTCCACCACTGAGTGACCACAAGCACTGGGACAAGTGACTTAGTCCCCAGAGCCTCAGTTTCCTCACTGGCACAATGGTTAAAATAACAGGACCATTAGAAAGATTAAATGAGTTGATATATGGAAGTAAAGTGCTTAGCCCTGATGTTTATAGCAAGATTATCTACAACAGCTAGACTATGGAAAGAGTCCATCGACTAATGAATAGATAAGAGGTGGTCTATAACCATGGAATATTACTCAGCCATCAAAAAATAGGAACTCTTGCCATCCGCGATGACGCAGATGAAGCTAGCAAAATAAGACAGAGAAAGACAAATGCCATATGATTTTACTCATATGTGGAATTTAGGAAACAAAACAGATGAACATAGGGGAAAGGGGAAAAGAGAGCGAGAGGGAAGCAAACCCTAAGAGACTCTTCAATAGAGAACAAACTGAGAGTTGCTGGAGGGGGGTGGGTGGGGGATGGGCTAGATGGGGGACGGCGATTAAGGAAGGCACTTGTGATGATAAGCATTGGGTGTTACACGTAAGTGATGAATCACTAAATTCCACTCCTGAAACCAGTATTACACCATAGGTTAACTAACTAGAATTTAAATAAAATTTTGGAGGAAAAAATAATACAATACTTAAACCTGGCTGACACATCGTAAGCACTGTGTAAAATACTATTTACAAAAGTCGAAATCGTCTTGTTTTCTGAGTCCCAAAGAAAATAACTGGTCATTAATTGTAAGCTTCAAGTTCATCACCCAAGGGCACGGACAGATCATTTATTCAACAGGAGTTCGTTAAGGGTGTGCACTGTGCCAAGACAAAAATCTTTACCCTGTGGAGTTCATGCTCCTAGGGCTTCCATCTTTCAAGGACAACAAATGTCCGCCCCTCCCCCAGCACAAATGAGGCTCTCACCTGAATGGTGGCAGGTTTAAAGTTCTAGTTAACGAAGCTCTCAGGGGACAATGCTTCACTGAATGACTTACTGATAGTGGAAGCCAATGTCATGGTTGCCAGCAACCACCTTCAGCTGCACGTGACGTGGGTGTCTGAATATTTTCTGAAATCGCTGCACATCATTCGCCCAGGCCTATGGGGAAAACGGATCACTGCTGAGACCCAGAGAACCTCTCTTCCCTGTGGCTAAAAAAAACACATGCTCCCTATTCTGATGATGAGACATTAATTCCCCCTCCAAATCAGATGCCCAGAGAGTTAATGTAGAGCTTACAATGTCTTTTTTTAACTTTTTTTTAATAGATTTTACTTATTTATTTGAAAGAGAGAAGGAGAAAGAGAGACTACAAGATGGGGGAGGATCAGAGGGAGAAGCAGACTCCCTGCTGAGCAGGGAGCCCCGATGCAGGACTCCATTCTGGGTCTCTAGGATCATGACCTGAGGCGAAGGTAGTCACTTAACCAACTGAGCCACCCAGATGCCCTAGAACCTAATTTCTAATTCTAAGTCATACTGCATTTTCTAAGACTTAATATTTCAATGATTTAATTTGATGCCAGCTTTTAATTAAATGGTATTCGCCCATATTAAAACATTAGATGGCAATTATATACCCATTATTTTAAGATCCCCTAAAAAGATCCCTTGAAGCCCATGCATGGACCCCAGGTTAATAATCACTCCAGACTGGGACACACTGTGAGAACAGGCTTGTAGGAAATGTCCAGTAAATTCATGTGTCTCAACCAAAACAAAGATGAGCACATCCCTAATTTTATCATTTCCCTGTGGCTACCACTGTGGGAATGAGAACAGATAGGATGTAGAGGAAAAAAAGACAAAATCCAACCAATATTTCAATATTATTAGGACATTTACTTTAACTATTAAAGCTTGAGAATTATGTTTGTATCATTTTGGCTCTTACTAAGTTGAAAAACATCAATTGGACAGACACAAGAAAGACAATACGGAGTTGGAGAGTAAACAACTTTATCCTAAGAGTTTTAAGCAAAGCCCAAACCAGAGAAACAAGCTAGAGAGAGAGTCCTTCAATACATTTACAAAGACTTCACTTTAACAGATAATATTTAAAGTTAAGATAAGATAAAAGCAGAATAACATAAAATTAGAAAAACAAAAACGGGGTGCAGGGTGGCTCAGTCGGTTAAAATCTGCCTTCCGCCCAGGTCAGGATCTCAGGCTCCTGGGGTTGAGCCCCGTGTCAGGCTTCCAGCTCAGTGCAGGGTCTACTTCTCCTTTTCCCTTTGCCCCTCCACCCCCACTTGTGATTTCTCTCTCTTTCTCTCTCAAATAAATAGATAAAAACTTAAAAAAAAAAAAAGAAAAACATAAAAACATAAAATGCTACCCTCAATTTGTAAAAGCAACATACACATCCAACCTCAATTTCTAACTAGTTGCTTGTTACATATACTTTTTCCATTAACTCATATTTAATTATGAGACCCTATAAACAGTGGGTTGCCTTTTTTTTAAAGATTTTATTTATTTACCTGACACAGAGAGAGCATAAGCAGGGGGAGTGGCACGCAGAGGGAGAGAAAGAAGCAGGCTCCTGGCTAAGCAGAGAGCCTGGTGCGGCACTCAATCCCAGGACCCTGGGATCATCACCTGCGCTAAAAAAAGACACTTGACTAAGTCACCCAGGCACTCCAAACAGTGGGTTTCTAATCAGATCTGGACCCCAAGACTTTCTTTGTAAAGCTTTTGGATTATCCTGGGAAATGACAATGGCTTTTTAAAAAATCTCCCACCCCAGGGCAAACTGGTGAAGCCACTCTGGGAAACAGTATGGAGGTTCAGTTAAAAACAGAGCTACCCTACAACCCAGCAACTGCACTACTAGGTATTTACCCAGAGGATAAAGAAACAGTGATTCAAAGGGGCACCTGCACCCCAATGTTTATAGCAGCAATGTCCACAGTAGCCAAACTATGGAAAAAGCCCAGATGTCCAACAACAGGGGAATGGATAAAGATGTCCTACCTGGGGGGAACTCCACTTCCCTTCATCAAAGACGTCCCCTAGAATGAAGACAACTTCGGGCTGCAACAGCCACAGAGCCGTCTGGAAGGCTCTCTCCATTTGCCACTCCCTAAGGTCAACGGAGAAAAGCATGGCATCAGTCTCTTTCTTACGTGGATCCTACATCTGTCTTACAGGCCATTTAAAAAGTCACCCAAATGGTCCCATTCTCCTTTCACAGCCCCACCCCTGCATTCCCTTTCCACACTTGTAAGGGTCAGAGTCCACATGTGATTCAGTGTGGGAAATAAAGGGTCTGAGGGAGAGTCAGGCTGCCCCGCCCATGCATCTTAAAAGCTGACTTTCCCCCTATGTGGCACCCACAGATCAGATGTCACACTGCACCCCAGAAGCCATCCCTCAGTCATAACAAGCCCCAAAAGTCAGGGAGAGCTCAAAGCAGCTTGCAAAGACACTCAGTGTAGACTGAGTTGACACCCCAGCAAGGAGAGGACAGCATCTGCCTTAACTTCCGCTTCTTGAAGGACCTCAACTTCCTGCCTGCCTTCAGAATTGGGGGAAGATAATGGGAGAATCAGACTAGCCAATACCAAGACTGTAAACCCTGAAGACTTCATATATCCAAGGAATCATCCCATAGGTAAGACAAGTGAAAGAAAAGAGCCTGGGGGGAGCCTGGGTGGCTCAGTTGGTTAAGCATCTGCCTTTGGCTCAGGTCATGATCCCAGGGTCCTGGGACAGAGCCCCACATCCGGCTCCCTAGTTCAGTGGGGAGTCTCCTTCTCCCTCTGCCCCACCTCCCCACCTCAGCTCATGCTCTCTCTCTCTCTCTCACTCACTTTTTCTCTCAGATAAATAAAATCTTAAAAAAAAAAAAAGCCTGTGCTCTTGAACCTGACAGGCAATGGCTTAACCCCCCATCTCCACCCATAACCCCCTGTACGGCCTTGAGAACATCACCCACTCCCTCTGATTCCTATTCTTCGTTGGTGAACAGGAATTGTAAAACCTACTCTCACAGGGCAGTTAGTAGGAGTTCAAACGTCCACACTTTCTCGAACCATCCTCCCCTCTCCCTGACGAACTCTGACCCGTGTCATTCTCCTAAGGATCCCAATTCTTCCCTCCTTTTTAAGGCATCATCCCAGCTGTTTCTCCCCTACCAAAGGGGACTGTGACATCCCAGGGCACAACTAGGGAAAGGTAATTCGAGGTCAGCAAGGATCATCCAGGCCCCACATAAACTGCTTGCTGCGTGTGCACACCTTCACTCAAGATACCCCCAAAATTCAGTGCTGTTTTTCTTGATGAATGTTATTCACCCTGGAGAAGAAAGATCTAGAAACAGCAGCAACAACGGGCAGGGAAGAAAGCTCAACAAGTAAGGCCCAAATGGAGGCAAAGGAAGTCTCACCCTGGCCCTTATCTCATGCCTCCTTTGGTTTAAAACTCTGAGTACAGGGATGCCTGGGTGGCTCAGTCTGTTAAGCGGCTGCCTTCGGCTCAGGTCATGATCCCAGCTTCCTGGAATCGAGTCCCACATCGGGCTCCTTGCTCGGCGGGGAGCCTGCTTCTCCCTCTGCCTCTGCCTGCCACTCTGCCTGCCTGTGCTCGCTCGCTCTCTCTCCCTCTCTCTCTGACAAATAAATAAATAAGATCTTTAAAAAAATAAAAATTAAAAAAAAAAACTCTGAGTACAGAAGGACGGCAGCCTCCCAAGCTTTCCTTCTTCTGTTCTGCCTTTTTCTTTCACCCCTGGGGACATTACACCTCTTCCCTTCCCACTCAGCATAAGGTTCATCCATATCCAGACTACTCCAAGGGTATTCCTGCTCGCAAGGATAAAGATCTGTTTAGAGAGGCATGAATGCAGTCATGATGAGGAAAAGGGGTCGGGGTGGGGGGCCCCCAGGGGCAAGAAGAGAGCTCTGCTGCCATGATGGCTGAAAGCCCCATCAGTCACCTGCTGGTGGGCATAACTCGTAACAGCCAAAAGGTAGACGTATCCATCCACAGAGAAACGGAGAAACAAAACATGGTCTAAATACACAACATAATTATCCGTCTGCCTTAAAAAGGAAGGAAATTGGGGCGCCTGGGTGGCTCAGTGGGGTAAAGCCTCTGCCTTCCGCTCAGGTCGTGATCTTGGGGTCCTGGGATCGAGTCCCGCGTCAGGCTCTCTGCTCCGCGGGGAGCCTGCTTCCTCCTCTCTCTCTGCCTGCCTCTCTGCCTACTTGTGATCTCTCTCTGTGTGTCAAATAAATAAATAAAATCTTTAAAAAAATAAAAAATTTTTTTAAAAAAGGAAGCAAATTCTGCCACATGCCCCAACACAGAAGGACCCAGAGGACATTCTGCTCAATGAAATAAGCCAGACAAAAGAGGACAAATGCTGTATGACTCCACTTATATGAGGTCCCAGAGGAGTCAGATCTATGGAGACAGAACAGCACGGTGGGCGCAGGCCGGGGAGAACGGGGAATGCGGAATCAGTATTTAGCAAGGACCAAGTTCCAGTTTGGGAAGAAGAAAACGTTCTAGAGCTGGCTGGTGGGGACGGCTGCCCAACACTGTGAATGTACGTGAGGCCACCAAAATACACACTTAAAACTGTTGACCATGGTAACTTTCACGTTGTGTGTATTTTACCACAATTAAATTTTTTAAAAAGCGTTCTGATGGGAAAGCAGGTGGACTCGGCTTGGGCCGGTCTAAGTTGGACAAACAGGACCTGATCCTCTCTCCAGAGTGACAACCACAGACCTGCTCGGCTCCGGCTGCCCAGAGCAGGCAAAAACCGAGTGGGCTCCAAACGACACCCCACTGACTGCAAGAGGGGACCATCACCAACCCAGGTATGTTTCCTCCACTGCCCGGGGAAAGGGGAAGCCAACCTTGGCCCACCACACCCGTGTGCCAGACCTTGCTGGGGGAATTGTCCTCACACAGCCTGCGAAGTCTGTGGTATTAACCAGTTACCAACAAGGAGGCAGAGACAGGCTTGGAGAGGCCTTAGGAACTTGTCCAAAGTCGCAAGACTCTAATCCAGACGTGCCTCCCAAGTCCTGGGTCCTTATAAATAACAGAGGCTCTGCAAACACTATGTTCAAGGAAAAGTCAAAGGCCCCATACGCCTCTCTTTGAGAGGAAAATAACTAACCGCAAGCCTGACCTAGAAGGAGAGGGATCCGCCTTTGGTAAAATTTCAGAAAGGTTCCTGATTGTAGCCCCTACCTTCGTAATTTGTCTAGCCAATGGCCTCGTACTTCCCCAAGCAAGTGGGTATCAGCCAAAAACATGGCTTTCAGAGTCTTTTGTCCACTGTCACGAGCCGGAGTTTTCACCTCAGGCCAATCACACCGAAAGATCACCAAGTAATAGATTAAAAATTCACAAAATAGAAGTGCAGCGAAGACAACAGCAGTGAGTTTCAACAGCAGGAAACTCCTTCTCTTGAGTAGACACAGATCCTGGTTTCCAAACCCCGGTCTGATTGGAGCCATGTCTCCTGCCCAGGAGTCGCCAGCATCCAGGAGTGAAATCCATCAAGAACGGACAGCGAGAGAAGTGTGGAATCTTGGGTACGGCACAACCGGTGTCCAGGGCTTAGCCATGGACCTGCGGGGAAAACAGAAAGGATGGGATTACGTTTCTTAACACTGCCATAAACTCTCCTTCTAGTAAGAACGAATGAGTTACAGAATCCCACTGATATTCCCGAATAAATGAAGTGTCCAGGACTTGTAACGAGGCTAATATGTCAGATTATGCTGTAAGAATGATCCTCCCACTAACACGATAAAGTTTGACTACCACTTTGGAAGTCATTAAATAAGAATCTACCCAAAGGATGTTAAAGTAGGACACATAATGGAACAGTCGACAAATATTAATAAGTGTAACGTGACTCCTAAAACTTGACTCCCACCCGTCCCTGACCTTACAAATCAACAGGCCAAGAAGCCCCCTGCATCATGTTGTCTCTGATGTGAATTCCTCATTTTTCCATACCATTTTCCACAAAAGAACTGAATATTCACAATGTGCTTTAGGGATGCGAGGAATACATTCCACTGTGGGCTCAGAGGCCGGGGTCTCCCAGAGCCCCCCATCTGTCAACACTGGGTTATATGTTTTCATGAACATGGGTTTTCATCTGCATATGAGCCTTAAAATTCGGGATGGCCTTTGGTTAGAAGACATCTGTGGGTAGTGGTTTCTCAATGGGAAACTTAAAGTGGTTATGGATTCTTCTGAATCATAAATGAGGTTTGTTTCCTATTTAAAAAGAAAAAAAGCAGCCACTTTTGACACATCTGAAGAGCAAGACTGGCATGAGGATGACATGAAATAGACTTTAAGAAGTGACATGTTGGGGGCTCCTGGGTGGCTCAGTGGGTTAAGCCTCTGCCTTCGGCTCAGGTCATGATCTCAGGGTCCTGGGATCGAGCCCCACATCGGGCTCTCTGCTCAGCGGGGAGCCTGCTTCCCCCTCTCTCTCTGCCTGCCTCTCTGCCTACTTGCAATCTCTCTCTCTCTGTCAAATTAAATAAAATCCTAAAAAAAAAAGAAAAGAAAAGAAAAAGAAGTGACATGTTACTGAACTTCCTCACATTAGGCTCCAGACAAGGATCTTAAAGGGCAGTGACCTGAAAGCTGCAGAGAACTCATTTGGGAGAAGCTCCAGAAGTCTCTCAGTGGAGGCGTGGAGGGCCACTGTCCACAGATCCTCACTGAGCCCCTAAATATAGAAAATCCCTTTCTGGGGGGGATGCTTTTCTAAGATGAATCCAGGAAACCTCGTATGGTTGATTGACAGGCAAGGAGTCAAGAACACACTCTCTCCTGTAGGGTCCAAAATAATCTCCGCAAAATTCAGTTTCCAGAACTTTCCACATTTGCATATAAGCCTGAGTCCCTACAAGAGTCCCTAGCTTATGGCATGGTGGCATTCTATATAACCAACCATCAAGATACGGAAAATATTTTAGCTCTTACCTAAAGAAAAATAAATGGAGGCAAACATGTATTTTGAGCCTTTATCAGAAGTTTAAAACATAACCTCAGAATTGAAAGTGATCAATGATGGGTGCCCTTCCCGCTCCCCCAAATGGAGCACTGACAGCTGTCGGACCTAGCATCGGGTCCTCACCTGGTCTGTGGCTTTTTGGAAAAGAAGAAATGTCAGGATGTAGGGCAGGAATGGCTAGGGGCCCAAGTGATCACCCCTCCTCTGCCTGTTCTCCAATGGCATTGTTTACAGTAAACACTTAATTGAAGAGGGAACAGGACTTCAATGCCAGATTGTAACTGTGTCCTTTCAGACCAAGAGGTCAAAGGCAGCCGTGCATGTACTCTGGGATCCAATGCTCTTCCTGCAGTTCTACTCCGAACATCCACACTACCTTCATCAAGAGGGTCCGACCACCAGTGACCACGTGCCACACCCTGTCCTCGTCCCTAGAACCTCCTGGCCACCTGGGTTTCTCGAAGGACAGACAACGCGTGCCCCGTAACTGGAATCACTGGATACTTTATCTTCCCACTGGGGACATCTCTGAGAGGGAAAATGGCATTAAGGACAATAAAAACTGGGGCAGTAGTGCAAACCAGGACAGCCCAGGCCACTTGGGGAGCACGGTCCCCCCTGTGCTTGATTCCACTCCATGAGGCTAGCACTTCACTGGATGCCGGTAGGAAGAAAGTAATGCGTCTCTTGCTGTCACCCATGTATCAGCAATCAAAGTCCAGAATGTGGTATAAATGCCCCTAGTAACCATTCACCGGGGAGACCAAGGGCAGGGATCCTCTCTTAAAAGCTAGAGACCCTCAAAAGGAATCATGAATATATTTCTTTTTTTTTTAAGATTTTTTTATTTATTTGACAGACGGAAATCACAAGTAGGCAGAGAGACAGGCAGAGAGAGAAGAGGAAGCAGGCTCCCCGCTGAGCAGAGAGCCCGATGCGGGGCTCGATCCCAGGACCCTGGGATCATGACCTGAGCCTAAGGCAGAGGCTTTAACCCACGGAGCCACCCAGGCGCCCCATGAATATATTTCTTGATATTTCCTTTGGTTTGATTCAATCAAATGTATCAGAGCAACCATTTGGTTTTACTTTCTTTCAAAAGGCCCAAGAGTGTTCTGAAATCCTAACCACAGCAGCTGAAACTTCCCCCAAACCCTCATGTTTCCTCAGGCTTTAGAGGGTGAGGGGAGAGGAAGGAGCCCAGCCTTCTGGGGCCTGCCCTACAATTCTCTTAACACACACACCTTTGCTCTTTAGAGGCTCTGAGCTCCCTGAGCTGAAAACCAGAATGATGACTTCGTAACTGCTCTACACCCACTTCCTTTAATCTAAGAAGCCGGTGTCAGTAGTGGTAACTAAGATCCAGAACACGGTACACGACCAGGGGAGAGGAGCAGCCTGGAAGCAGGCAGGCCCAGGCTGCAATCCAAGTGTAGCACACAATGGGGGTCAGGGGTTGAGGGGACTCAAAACTGCAGTCCACCAGCTTTCCTGGACCCTTGGGAGCAGGATGGGACCCACAGAAACAAGCCAGGGCTTTGCACTCACCGTTGGTCCGCCCAGCTCTCCCCCAACCCAGCTTCCCTGTACCTTTGATCCCATTGAGGCTGGGCCTGGCCTCTGCCACCAGGCTGACAGCTTAGATAAGGAGGGCAAACAAACAAAAGGTTGGGGAAGTCCCTGCCCTTCCCTCCAGCATCTGTGTTCTTTGTTCCATAAAGATATAAAAAAAAAAAAATACCCTACACAAAGCCCTTCAGCCAAAGGACTAAGAATAAAGAAAGGGAAAGAAGAAGGAAGGTAGGATGGAAGGAGGGAGTGAAGGAGGAGGGAAAGAGGGAGGGAGGGAGGGAGGAAGGGACGGGAAAGGCAGGGGGATCCATTCTCTCCCCAGAAATGGCACAGCCAGGCCAGCATGCCAGGCACACACTAGGTAATGAGACACGGCTCCTACCTTAGCATGGCTTCCAGATGGGTATCAAAGGACCTTCTCCTTGTGCTCAGGCTGACCTCAGGGACAGCACCGCTCCCTCATTTTCTGACGCAGCTGACCTGTGGAAAGAACACGCTGACTGCTAGGAATTGGGAGCAACAGACATTTCCAGCACAGGGACAGTCACGGCACAACGGAACCTACCTCTCTTGGCAGGAAAGAGGAAAACCTCAGAGCTCTCTAGAGAACCAGCCACTTCCCCCACTTTAGTATTTCATCCTAGGTTACGATACCCACCAGGAGAAAAGAGCTACGCTGAACCAGAAAAAGCCCAGCCTACAGCTTTGCTCTGTGACCTTGGGCAAGCCACTTACCCTTTCTGAACCTCATAATGGGGGGGTCACAGTACCTGCCTCCTTTGATGTCATGGGATTGCTAGAAATGATGCTCACCAATTTTTTAAGCAAAGCTCCTTCCAGGAGGCAAGTATGGCAGGATTAGATTAGAGAGCAAGCCTTCCAGTCTGGTGAGTTCAGAAGCAATGGGATTTGATTCAAATAGCCATGGGAGGAGGGAGAATGAAGCCCAGCGGAGAAGAAGGGCCAGAAATCAGAGAGAATCTAGAAGCTGTGGCCATTGTTTTCCACTCATTTACTGAGTTGGACTTTCTAATACTTGACATCCCAAGTCCCTAGACCCTCTCCTCACTAAATGTAAACCTGAACTTTTATCTCAACCATAATAAGCAGGTCAAGGACTTAAAATCCCCATAGCCACACAGCCTGAATAACTAAAATGCTACTCTATCTTCCACGTCTAGGCTCTTACAGGCCAAAGGAGAGAAACTAGGTTCTTTCCAAGAATGAAAGGAGGGTCCGTCCTTTATCGGAGCACTGTGGAGCGCTCTACCCAGGCCGGAATACGGCCAGCTCTTCCTGCCTACTTGATGAATACGTAGGGGGAAAAAAAGTGTTTATCCATCTTTTATCACTAGATGTAAAACTAGGCATTGAGTGGTTTCAATAAAGACAATATTCTCTGTGTGTTGCCTTCTTGTGTTTAAGTAATGAAGAATTCTGTCCATATTAAACACTTCCCTTTGCATTACCAGGTTCAAAAAGCAAAAATTACTTGGGTTCAAAAAGCAAAACTTACTTGGGTTCAAAAAGCAAAATTACTAAAAATGTTTTCACACACACTCCCCCCACCCCGCCCCGAGGTGAATCTGTCAATTTTATTGAGCTCATCAAGGGATATCCCACCAGGAAAACTATCCAGGCCTCCCAACACTGTGTGTCCTGGTCATGATATAAAACATATTTCTTACTGCACTAGTCTGTATGCTCCCTAAGTTAGGGACCCTCTCTGATCCATCCTCACATCTCCCCTCTGCTTGCGCCCAGGATCCTGCCTGCAAACAAGTGATTAATAAACATCTGTGGAGCGAACAGTCTACATTTATTCTTACTGTCCCAAACCTTTTAGAGTTACAAACATATATTATCACTCTTTTGTCTTTAAATGCTTCACAGTCTCCAGCCATAGAAGCAGGAGGAACAAATGGAGAAGATGTTCTGTTCCCCTTGGTCAGAGGGCCAAGCAGGAATTTAAAGACGGGCAAACAGGGACACAGAACACATTTTCTCACAAGCGCCTACATGGAAGTCTTCCAAAGGAACACCTTTTATGGCTGCTGCCCTGGGGCACACAGAGAAGGAAACTGATCAGTGTTTAAAGTAAAAAACAAACAAACAAACAAAAAACCAGCTAAAGAAAAATAACTGACATGTTATTGTTCAAGAATAGCGCTTTTAAATTATAGCATAAAATATTAATATAATAATACATGCATGCCACATTGTTCTATATTGCCTAACACATAAAAATAGCAGCTGCAATTCCTAACTAGGAACCAAATATTTTATCCAGTGACTGAGTTTTAACTTCAAAGCCACCATTAAATACCTAAATTCCCTCCACCCAAAAACAGCATTAAAAAATGTTTAATATGCCCCGACCTATAGTTTGGCCTCTTACTTGTCCATTATCTTCAATATACTCCCGGTGTCATCCATGGCTATTCGAATGTTAAATGTTCCACCTTAAATAAGACGGATTTGGGGGGGGGGGGTGTCAATCTACATCAGTAAATCAGAAAATAAGAGGCTCCTACGATTTAATACCCGGGCCTTAAGTAATCGTCACTCTCCAGCCAATAAATGACTAACTCCCAGAACCCCGTGTTTTTCAATCAGCTAGCTCTCAATCCTAAAAAGGCAAGGGGGTTCCAGTTTGCAGTAATAAGAAATAGCAATGAACCTAGAAGCCTAAATATTACAGCACGGTCGTTAGAATCCTCGGAGAATCCTGCTTGCAGTGGACGGCCAGGCACCCAGCGAGGGAGATCCGGGGAGCCTGGCTCCATCACTTCACCTGTCCTCCGGTCCGCGGGGCATCCCCGCCACTTCCTGTTTCCGCGCACGTGGCCCAGCGGATTCCCCCCACCACCCGGGTCATCCCTGGCACCTAGGGCAGGCGGGAGACACTGAGTGGCCGCGAAGATCTCGGCCCCGCCCCAGGCCCCGCCCCAGGCCCCGCCCCCGCCCGAGCCGAGGCGGAGAACCAGCTGGCCTCCGCGGGCGGAGTCCCACACTGTGGCTGCAAGAAAGCAAACGCTTACCCTCGGCCGCATCTTCCTCAGCGATTCGGCTGTTCGTGCCATCCTTAGTGTCTTCTAGACTTCCTTCTCCTCCGCTAGAGGCCTTAGCGCCGCGGCTCCCTGGACCCCCCGCCGAGCAACGTCCGAGAAGGCGAGGGGCGCGCCTAAGCCGCGAAGCCGTTGGCGCCCGGAGCGCGGGCCAGGGGAGCAGGGGGCGCACCGGCCCGTGCGGATCGGGGCGGCCCCGGCGCCCAGCTCGTGGTCAGGGCGGCCCCGAGTTCGCTTCCCGTGTTCACGGCCGCGGCTCGAGGCGGGCTCCGCGGGCCCTCGGGGCTCCCGGGCTCCGCGTCCCAGGCGCCGGGGGCGGGGCGGCAGGAAGCCGAGTCGCGGGACGTCCGCGGGGCGCCGACGGGTGGCGCTGAGTGCCGGCTCGCTCCTGCCTCCCTCCCCGAGTGCCGCGCTGCTCTCCCGCACCTTGCTTGGTCTTCTCCAGGACGGGACAAAGTGCCTCCGGGGAGTGTGTGATGAGTTTATTGGGGCCTTTCCTTCTCTTTTTCTTTTCTTCTTTTTTTTTTTTAACCAATTTTACTTAGTATAATATGACCTGGTCTACTTTCCAAAGAGTTTTCACATCCATTATTTAAAATAATCCTCAAAATAACCGTGTAAATCAAGAGCAAGAAACTCATTACCCCGCGTTACGAGAAGGAAACTGAAGCCCGAAGCAATAACACACAGGGGCTTCCAACCAACCCGTTCTAGCATATTTTTGCAAATCTATGAGTATAGTTGATATACGGAAATATAATAGAAATCATACAGAAAGCAACCAGCAAAATGCCGGGTATCTAGAAGCCAGCAGTAAATGGTAACATTATTATTAATTAAGAATATTGTAATATCTTCAAATATGTCCAGATGAACAATTTTACCATAAGAAAAACTGGGACAGCATATGGGCACCAATAGGATGCAATAGGAAGTATGCAGCATTGCCTGAAATATTCTCGTTGACTAGAAAGGCAAAAGAAAAAACAAATGTGAATCCTGGTAAAGCCTATAACTAACTCCAAGTTTAAGGAACTATAGGGACCAGTGAACAGGTTAAATCACATCACCCGGAAACAACCAGCTGGATCCAGAATGTGCAAGTTCTACAGACCAAATGACCTAACTTCTTAATTCAACAAATAAATAGCATCAAAAAAAAAAAAAAAAAAAAAAAAGGAGAGAGGAGGAGAGGGAGATTTGTTATAAAGCAGCCTGAGAGACACATTAGCCAAATGCAAGTTTGTGAGCCTTGTTTGGGTCATAAGACAAAACTACCTTTAAACACACACACACACACACACACACACACCCCTAAAGATTGGGGAATGCCTAGATGGCTCATTTGTTAAGTGTCTGCCTTCGGTTCAGGTCCTGATCCCAGAGTCCTGGGATGCAGCCCTGCATCAGACTCCCTGCTCAGAGAGAAGCCTGCTTCTCCTTTAGCTGGGACCCTGCTTCTCCCCCTCACACCACTCCCCACCCCAGTGTTCCCTTTCTCGCTGTGTCTTCCTCTGTCAAATTAATTTCTTAAAATAATAAATAAATAAAGATCAGGAAACCTGGATATGGAATGGATATTAGATGCCACTAAAGAATTATTGGAGATTTTGCTATGATAATGCTATTGCGGTTATTTTTTTTTTTTAAGATTAGAGAAACTATTTACAGCCAGATTATATGGTTTCTGGAATTTGCTTTAATATTCCAGAAAATTAAAAAACAAGAAAGTAGGAGAAAAGACAATATTGGCAAAATGTTGATAATGTTGAAGCAGGAGGTAGGTGTGTGCCATAGTGGTTGGAAGAAACAATGCCCCTCTCCCCCGCAAAGACATCCACATCCCACTCCCTGGACCTATGAATATGTTACCTTACATGGTAAATGGGACCTTGCAGGTGTGATTAAGGATAAGGACTTTGAGGTAGGAGTTTCTCCTGGGTTATCCCACTGAATCCAATCTAATCACTGGGGCCTTACGTGTGGAGAACCTCTCCCACTGTATGAGAGTCGGAGGGGATAACACAGGAGTGGGTCTGTCCGTTCAGGCTGCTATAACAAAACAGTACCCACTGGGTGGCTTCTAAACAACACAAACGCATTTCTCCAACTCTTGGAGGCCGAAAGTATAAGATCAAGGTACCAGCATGACTGCTGAGACAGTGGTGAGAGCCGCCTTCCTAGTTCATCACCAGCACCTTCTCACAGTGTCCTCACAAGGTGGAAGGGGTGCGGGAGCCCCAGGAAGTCTCTTTCCTAAGAACACTAATCCCATTCATGAAGGCTCCACCCTCATGACCCGACACCTCCCGAAAGCCTCACCTCCAAGTACCATCACATCTGTCGCTAGGATTTCAACATGGGAATTTTGAAGAGACGCAAACATTCAATCCAGAGCAGAGGGTCAGTGAGATGCAGCCCGACAAGGATTCTACCCGCTGTTAATGATGTCGAAGATGGAGGAAGGGGACACAAGCCGAGGAATGTGGGCAGGTGGCTCCCAGAAGCTGGAAAAGGCAAGAAAATGGATTCTTTCATAGCCTGCTTCCCTCTCTCTCTCTCTGCCTGCCTCTCTGTCTACTGTGATCTCTCTCTCTCTCTCTCTCAAGTAAATAAATAAATAAATAAATAAAAAGAAGCACCTTGATTTTAGCCCAGTGGGACTTCAGTTGGACTACTGACCTACAGAACAATAACAAATTTGTGTGGTCTTACGTCACTAAATTGGTGGTGATTTGTTGCAGCAGCAATGGAAAACCAGTATAAGTATTCATTGTATTTATCTCTGCTTTTGCGTGTGGTTAAAGTTTTTTATTATGTTTGTTAAGTCCACAAAACACAGACCTAACTAAGAAATACATTTTAGAAGTATTTCATTTATACCTGAAGCATAACTGAATCTGACCTAACAAAATTATTATAATGCATTTTAATTTGAAAAAGAACTATATGAGGGGTGCCTGGGTGGCTCAGTGGGTTAAGCCTCTGCCTTTGGCTCAGGTCATGATCGAGCCCTGGTCCTGGGATCGAGCCCTGCATGGGGCTCTCTGCTCAGCAGAGAGCCTGCTTCCCCTCTCTTTCTGCCTGCCTCTCTGCGTACTTGTGATCTCTCTCTCTCTCTGTCAAATAAATAAATAAAAATCTTAAAAAAAAAAAAAAGAAAAGAAAAAGAACTACATGATATAATGTCCTTTTAAGAGTATCATTAAGGGGCGCCTGGGTGGATCAGTGGGTTAAAGCCTCTGCCTTCGGCTCAGGTCATGATCCCAGGTCCTGGGATCGAACCCCACATCAGGCTCTCTGCTCAGGCGGAAGCCTGCTTCCTCCTCTCTCTCTGCCTACTTGTGATCTCTGTCTGTCTAATAAGTAAATAAAATCTTAAAAAAAAAAAGTATCAGTAAGAGTCTAACTAATAAGTGAAGGGATGGAGAAACATTTATCATACAAGCATAAGTGATAAGAAACCTGGGATAGTAACACTTATATTGGACAAAATAGACCTTAAGACAAAGACTGGGGGCACCTGGGTGGCCCAGTGGGCTAAAGCCTCTACCTTTGCCTCAGATCATGATCCCAGGGTCCTGGGATTGAGCCCCCCCTCTCCTCTCCCCACATCGGGCTCTCTGCTCAGCAGGGAGCCAGCTTCCTCTTCTCTCTCTGCCTGCCTCTCTGCCTACTTGTGATCTCTGCCAAAGACTGTACTAAGAGACAAAGAAAGACACTAACAAACCAACAAGAAGATAGAACAACTATAGAGATTTATGCACCCAACAGGGGACCACCCACATACATAAAGCTGCCAATAACAAACATAAAGAAAGTAATTGATAGTAATACAGTAATAGTAGGGGACTTTAAAACCCCACTTACATCAATTGATAGATTATCCAGACACAAAATCAAGAAGGAAAATGTAGCTTTGAATGGCACAATGGACCAGGTAGATCTAACATATATTCAGAACATCCCCTCCTAAGTCAGCACAATACACATTGTTTTCAAGTGCACATGAATTATTCTCCAGAATAGATTACATGTTAAGCCATGGAACAAGCCTTAACAAATTCAAAAAGGTTAGAGTCACATCATGTATCTTTTCCAACACAAGGCTATGAAACTAGAAATCAACCAAAAGAAAAAAATGTGGAAAGACCACAAATACATGGAGGTAAATGCCATGCTCTCAAACAATGAGTGGGTCAACCGAGAAATCAAAGAGGAAATCAAACAATATATGGAGACAAATGAAAATGAAAACACAATGGCCCAAAATCTTTGGGATGCAGCAAAAACTGTTTAAAGAGGGAAATTTACAGCAATATAGATCTACCTCAAGAAGCAAGAAAAATCTCAAAGAAACAACCTAGTCTTACACCTGGCATGGCTAGAAAAAAGAAAAACGAAAATAAAACCAGTAGAAGGGAGGAAATAAGAAAGATCATACCAGAGGGGCACCTGGGTGGCTCAGTCAGTTAAGCGTCTGCCTTTGGCTTAGGTCATGATCCCAGAGTCCTGGGGTGGAGCCCCACATCAGCTCCCTGCTCAGCAGGAAGCCTGCTTCTCCCTCTCCCACTCCCACTGTTTGTGTTCCCTCTCTCGCTGTGTCTCTCTCTGTCAAATAAATACATAAAATCTTGGAAAAAAAATCAGAGCAGAAATAAATGAAATGGAAACTCAAAAAACAATAGATCAGATCAATAAAAGCAGGAGCTTGTTCTTTGAAAAGATTAACAAAACTAATAAAACTTTCAGCAGATTTATTTTAAAAAAAGGACTCAAATAAACAAAACTAGAAAAAAAAGAGGAGATAGAGCCAACATCTCAGAAATACAAAGGATTATGAAAAGATATTATGATAAACTATATGCCAACAAATTGGACAACCTAGAAGAGTCTAATAAATTCCTAGAAATATATAGTGTCCCAAAACTGAATCAGGAAGAAATAGAAATTCTAAACAGATCAATTACCAGCAATTAAATTGACTCAGTAATCAAAAAACTCCCAACAAGCAAGAGTCCAGGACCAGATGGCCTCAGAGACAAAGTTGAGCCATCATTTGCATTTTAACCATAATTTCCCTATAGAAAAATATTTACCTGCATCCTATGCATGGACACACTGGAGAAAAGTGAAACACTTGAAGTGGAAAACTCCAGAGTATTCAGATGTTAGCATTTTTTACTTCATTCACTTATGCAGCAGATACCCACGGAGACTCTGGTCCCAGGTACTAAGTTTTCAAAGATCATTCTAGGGCTTGTGCTGTGAAATAGAGATGAAGCAGGGGGAAGAGAGAGTAGGAATCCTGACATTCAGGAGAAGGACTTTTGTGAAGACAACATATTAGCTTTCTATGCGGGGTCACAAATTACCACAAACTTAGTGATTTACAGCATTCTGCTCGGAGTCCCCTTCTAGCTCAATCTTGTTGGCAGAATTCAGCTCTTTGTGGTGATAGGACTAAGCCCCCAGCTCCCAAGACCTCCCGCCTGTGCCCTGCCACATGTGTGGTCCTCGCCACAATATGGCAGTTGCTTCTCCAAGGCCAACAAGAGAACGTCTGCCACTGTTGGGTCAGATTTACCTGACCGCTTCTGTTTCCTCTATAGCCCTTATGGGATTCCTGTGACAATGCAGGCCTTAAAATAGTCTCTCTTTTTTAATTAATGTCAACTTGTTAGAGACCTTCAATACCTTTACAATGTCCCTTCACTTTTGCCATATACTATACCCTACTCACCGGAGTGCTATCCTGCCATATTCATAGGTCCCACCTTCACTCTCAGGGAGCATTCAACATGGTGGGTACACTGGGAGACATCTTAGGGGAAAACGTACTGTTCTATCTAGCTCATGTGGCATTCTACCCTCATTTCAGGAGAAATGCCTAAGTCCAGAGGGCCCCAGGGTCTCTGACAGAGTAGACTCCTGACTCAACTGTACAGATAACTGAACTCTATAGACAATCATGAGAAAATCCAACAGAACACCAAAACCAAGCTGGGCTGGGGGGGAGGCTCACTAAGAGCTCACTAACAATTTTATAAATGAGAGAATTGTTTTAGTATAAATTACTAGTCTCAATTTATCTGGCTTATAAGCCTTGATTAGACACACTGAGTTCTTTCTTAAGATGGGTAAAAGAATGAGATCCTAAAGGAGCCATTTCCTACCTCAGTTACACATTTGCAACTTAGATTTGGTTCTTTGACCCATTGCAGTTTTTTTTTTCTTTTTTTCTTAAGGTGAACATCCTCTCTACTGAGGAGCCGGAAACAGTTTCCCTTCCTCTACCATAGGTTCTTTAGTTGGCCCAATTAAATTGATAAAAACAGATTAACAGGTAACATCAAACAAATTTCAGGGTATCTGGCTGGCTCAGGTAGAACATGCAACTCTTGATCTCAGGGTCATGAGTTCAGGCCCTGCACTGGGCACAGAGCCTACTTTAAAAAAGAAAAGAAATTCATACTGGTAAATGACAAAAATTCAACTGAGTAAATTTTAAAGATTAATTTATTAATCAATATATGAATCATCAGCATCCCATCTAACAAAGAGAGGGGAGCTCCAAAGGGCTGGAGAAAGGAAAAGTTTTTAAAGGCAAGACAAGGAAGTCATGAACAGGAAAAAAAAAATTATCTCAAATGAGGTCACCTTCATCTGGGGACAAAAGTGTCTTACTAAGTGGAGTTCCTCATCTTCCTTTGGGGGACAGAGAGGGCCTATGGGACAGATTACCTTCTTGGTGCTGACCAGAAAACTCCTGACTGCTCAGTTAAGGTTACCTTTCTGGGGGAGGTGGCAGCCACAATTAGGTTAGGTATTAAACCCTGGTGTGGTCACATGGTCTAGCGCAAGTGACTCCATTGCGGGCTTGTGGTTTTCTTTTTAACGGTATGTCCAAGAGCCCCATAAAAATATAAGATCCCAACAGTAGCCAGGTTACTGAGGGTTACAGAGCATCCTGAGCTAAAGAAAAGAGTAGGGTCTGGGGTTGCCAAGGGCAGGAAAGCCATGCGCAGGAAGGCAAGAGGAGATGTTTGGAACACAAAGGTTGCCCTGTTCTACAGGTAAGTTTCTTGGGTAAAAAGTTATCTCAGGTACTAACTCTCCAGTACAGGCCCCCTTTCCCATGTTAATTTAGGCAGGTGAGGAGGGAGTAAAGAGCTTTTCCTGAATCTTATAGGTCTCATTACCTTTAGCTCCAAAGAGACATCTTGCAGTAGCAAAATCTGCTCCCCTTTGATGTCCTGTTTTACATTATGTCTAAAGTAAAAAAAAGAAAAAAGGCTGGGGAGCCTGAGTGGCTCAGTGGATTAAGCATCTGCCTTCAGCTCAGGTCATGATCTCAGGGCCCCGGAATCAGAGCCCCACATCAGGCTCCCTGCTCAGTGGGGAAGCTTGCTTCTCCCTCTCCCTCCGCCTGCCCCTCCGCCTGCTTGGGCTCTCTCTCCCTCTCTCTCTCTCTATGTCTAATTAATTAATTTTAAAAATAGAATACACAACACATAATCAATTCCCAGTAAAAATATAGCAGTGCCCCCCTTATCTATGGAGGATGCATTTCAACACCCCCAAGGGATGACTGAAATGGAGGAAAGTCCTGAACCCCTACATATACTGTTTTTGGAGGAAAGTCCTGAACCCCTACATATACTGTTTTTCCCTCTGCCTGCATACCTGTGATAAAGTTTAATTTATAAGTTAGGCCAAGTAAGAGATTAACAGTAATAACTGATAATAAAATAGAACAATTAAAAATAGTTACTGCAGGGCACCTGGGTGGCTCAGTGGGTTAAAAGCCTCTGCCTTCGGCTCAGGTCATGGTCCCAGGGTCCTGGGATCGAGTCGCGTGTCGGGCTCTCTGCTCAGCAGGGAGCCTGCTTCCTCCTATCTCTCTGCCTGCCTCTCTGACTACTTGTGATCTCTATCTGTCAAATAAATAAATAAAATCTTTTAAAAAAAAATCTTTAAAAATAAATAAATAAATAAATAAATAAAATAGTTACTGCAATAATAGTTATGTGACTGTGGTCTCTCTCTCTCTCTCCAAATATCTAATTTTCTAATTGTACTCTACTCATATTTCTTCTTCTTGCAATGACACAAGTTGATAAAATGCCCATGTGATGAGAGGAAGTGAGGAGAGTCACTTAAGCATTGTGATGTAACATTAGACTACCACTGACCTTCTGATCTGATCACACACCAGAATGACAATTGTCTGCTTCCCAACCATGGTTGACCACAGTAACTGAGACCACGGAAAGCAAAATTTAGATAAGAGGGGTGTGGGGGGACTAGTGTATATTGGATAAATTGAAAAGATTAAGACATATGAAGTTATTGTCTGAGATTCTAGTTTAGGGAACTTTAATTACTTTTAAGGACAATAGCTTTTAAGCACCTTGGCTAGGGCTCTCCTGGGAGGGTCACTCTGATTCGTTCTGCATTCACATGTTTATTTCAAGTCAGAGTCCAGAGGGCAAATTATTAAGACTAATTCATTAAAAGTTTCTTCTCTTTCTTTTTAACATGAATCAAGGGACCATTTATCTATTAGCTGCTATGGACTGAGTAGATAGCAAAACAGGAACCCGTGGACAATGGTTGGGACAAAACTAGCTGACGAGGTGTCCCCACACACCCCAAAAATGTAAAGGCAGTAACACCAACCACAGATAGCTGCTAGCCCCGGCGCTATCAGCGTATGTGCAGGTAGAACAGGGGAACGATGGGGAAACAGCCTAGAGTTTCCCCAGGAACGAAGAAGAGAACATCAGCAGAAAATAAGGTCACCTATCCAACAGCACCAAGGGCCAGGAGCCCATGGATAGACTTGCAGAAGGATTGCAATCCCTCCTTCCCTACCTGGATGAGGATAAGACCCTGCATGGAGGGGAAGACACCCGGGATGGAATAAGAATTTTGCAGGACATAGACAAGAGAGATGTGGGAAAGAGAAAGTACAGATAAAACTCCTAAAGGAGAGGGCAAGGTGGCGCCTGGTGGCTCAGTCTGTTGAGCGTTTGCCCTTGGCTCAGGTCATGATCTAGGGTCCTGGGATCAAGTCCCACATCAGGCTCTCTGTTCAGCAGGGAGCCTGCTTCTCCTTCTGTCTGCAGCTCCTCCTGCTTGTGCTCACTCTCCCTCTCTCTCTCTCTCTTTCTTTGACAAACAAACAAACAAACAAATAAATAAAATCTTTCTTTTAAAAAATGGGAAAGGAGAAATTTCAGAAGGCAAAATTGTGTATCTTAGCACACTCATGAACAACAGAGGGCATTGCTAAGTGAACTTTGCTCCTGAACTCTGCCCCTTTGGGATGTTTAAGAGAAGGAAATGCACATAAGAGTAAACATTAGAAAAGAATTGCATTTGAAAGCTATCAAAGTTATTGTCAGAAAAAAAAATAGAAAAAGTAGTATAACATTCCCACAGGCAACGAAATTAGCCAGGAATGTTATGCCACAAAGTCACGCCCACCAAACAGACCCAGGCTGGAGCCCATTATTTCAAAACAAGCTAAAGACATGAAGAGAATGAAGGAAGATAAAATCAGAATTAGGGGAACTCAGAAATGAAGAGACAACTTGGGAAAAAATTAGAAATAGAAGAAGAAAACTTAAGACTTCTCCATCTCTCTTTCTGCCTGCCTCTCTGCCTGCTTGTGATCTCTCTGTCAAATAAATAAATAAAATCTTTTAAAAAAAAAGTATATGACAAATATGGAAGATAGGGAAGAATATCGTACAGATAATAGGAGTCCCTGGGGGATGAAAAGTAATAGGAGAGAACAATTCTAAAGCCTGTCATTCAAGAAAACTTTTCTGAAATTAAAAAAAAATGCACATATTTGAAAAATATTGAAAGCACACTCTACGTACCTGGGACTCTCAATTCAGAATGCTGAGCATAAGGACAGAGTCCAGTGGAATGATGAGACTTTCAAGAAAAATGGAAAGAAAATGTATTTGGGCATCTAGGCAAAAAGAGCAGGAAGTGATTTATGAGGGAATAGAATTGAGATTGTAGGGGTCAAGGTCAGGCTGCCCCAAGACAGGCCACTTAGGCATAAAGATGATTTTGATTAAAAAAAAAAAATCAACCCCCCCTCCAAAAATCAAAACCCAGCAGATGCAGGAAAAGCTCTATATCTCCCCCACAGCTGCCTAAAAAGAATTCAGATAGAGAATCAGCTCCGGGAAGGGAGCTCTCACCATGGATTCCTACCTTATACTACGAGCTGTGGTGGACAGGCAGGAACCCAGCAAGGCCTGTGTGACCCAAGCCCTCTATGTCCCATGATTTCTGAGTAGCCCAGAAAACATTCATTTACCAGACATTTACTCTTTTTCGTTATTCCTGAGGACTGTATTCCTTCTGTTTGAAGCCCCAGACCACTCCCCACTTCTCCTTAGATCAGAAGACACGTGTATCCCATTCCATCTGTCTTTGGGACTTCCGTGTCTGTGTGGATTCCCCCTAAGTACCCTATTGAGTTTGATTCTCTCCTGTTACTCTGTCTCATGTCAACTTGGGTCTTAGTCCAGCTAGAAAGACCCTAAAGGGGACAGGAATTCTTGCTCCCTGACAAGATTATCATCAGACTTCGACAGTATGCTTTATGCCTGAAGAAAACAGAGTATACATATTTAACATTTCATGAGGAAAGAAAACGTGACCGAAGGATTCTATATGCAGCAAAAGTGAATTTCAAGGGTCAGGGTCACCGACGACTGTAATCAACACGCAGGAATTCAGTGAATTGAGTTCCCATGATTTCTTCCAGAAAACAAGCTTCAGACAGTCAAAATGGCGAGGGAGAGACATTGACATAAAGGCCAGGGGTGAACATCGGAGATATAGTTTCTTTTGAACTCAGACCAAGTTTGCGTTCAACGAGAGTGTGGTGTGTAATAGCTGTCCACCCAGACAGAACGGATGGAGTACAACTTTGTCTTGTTCTTAATGGGGGAAGAACAGAGAGCACAATGCAAAAACAAATTGCTGATTTCAGTAAGCCTACTGGTAGCAACATTCATGGCAGTGTTATTCTAAGACTTTTGCACATATAAAAAAGGCTAAAGCAACTTCATGACTATGGGGTATTCTAATCTCCCAGTTCCTGTGCGCCTGACCCCAGGACTCTTGGTGTGGAAGAAAGGAGATACATACAGTGCTGTGCTGAAGCCGGTTGTGTGCACCTCTTCCTAAACCGACAAGCCGTCCCATCACACTGGACACAACCCTTGAAATCAGCTGTGCCGGGGGTGTATGCACTGTTGTCAGGGAGCAAGAACAGCCTTTCCCCTTCAAGGTCTCGCTAGCTGCACTGAGAATCAAACTGACGGGAGAAGAAAATCCAGTTTCATGTTGCACGTTTGGGGAATCCACACAGTCATAGTCATTCCGAAGTCGGGCAGGCAAGATGAGGTCTATGTGTCATCTAGAGGTAAGAAGAAGGTTATGGGGTCTGGGACTTCAGAGAGAAGGAATGCAGTTCACAGGGCAAGAAGAAGAGCGAATATTCATTAATGAGATGTTGGCCCCACTATGCTGATGGGACACCCAGATAAAATCTATTTCTGGTTATAACTCTTATTCTTGGAAAGACCCTCCAATGGAGAGTCTTCTATGTAGTTAAGGGAGGGGCAAAAGTTTCTCTGGGGCCCACAGTCCTTCAGCTCAAGATAGTCTACAAAGGGGTACATTTTGGGGAAACCTGTCGCAAACCGCCTCACTATGGCAACTTGGGAAGGGGACCAGAATGTGTCATGTTGGCATAATGATTTATTTTTATTTTTATTTCTTTTCAGCGTAACGGAATTCATAGTTTTTGCACCACACCCAGTGCTCCATGCAAAGCATGCCCTCCATAATACCCACCACCTGGCTCCCCCTACCTCCCACCCCCCGCCCCTTCAAAACCCCTCAGGTTGTTTTTCAGAGTCCATAGTCTCTCGTGGTTCACCTCCCCTTCCAATTTCCCTCAACTCCCTTCTCCTCTCCATCTCCCCATGTCCTCCGTGTTATTTGTTATGCTCCACAAATAAGTGAAACCATATGATAATTGACTCTCTCTGCTTGACTTATTTCACTCAGCATAATCTCTTCCAGTTCCGTCCATGAATACCCAAGTTGGGTATTCATCCTTTCTGATGGAGGCATAATACTCCAGAGTGTTTATGAACCACATCTTCCTTATCCATTCATCCGTTGAAGGGCATCTTGGTTCTTTCCACAGTTTGGCGACCATGGCCATTGCTGCTATAAACATTGGGGTACAAATGGCCCATCTTTTCACCACATCTGTATCTTTGGGGTAAATACCCAGTAGTGCAATTGCAGGGTCATAGGGAAGCTCTATTTTTAACTTCTTGGGGAATCTCCACACTGTTCTCCAGAGTGGCTGCACCAACTTGCATTCCCACCAACAGTGTAAGAGGGTTCCCCTTTCTCCACACCCTCTCCAATACACGTTGTTTCCTGTCTTGCTAATTTTGGCCATTCTAACTGGTGTGAGGTGGTATCTCAATGTGATTTTAATTTGAATCTCCCTGATGGCTAGTGATGATGAACATTTTTTCATGTCTGTTAGCCATTTGTATGTCTTCATTGGAGAAGTGTCTGTTCATATCTTCTGCCCATTTTTTGATATGATTATCTGTTTTGTGTGTGTTGAGTTTGAGAAGTTCTTTATAGATCCTGGATATCAACCTTTTGTCTGTAGTGTCATTTGCAAATATCTTCTCCCATTCCGTGGGTTGCCTCTTTGTTTTGTTGACTGTTTCCTT
>PISX010011815.1:5687-21568 GCA_004024625.1 Mellivora capensis
TCTCCAACACACGTTGTTTCCTGTCTTGCTGATTTTGGCCATTCTAGCTGGTGTGAGGTGGTATCTCAATGTGGTTTTAATTTGAATCTCCCTGATGGCTAGTGATGATGAACATTTTTTCATGTGTCTGATAGCCATTTGTATGTCTTCATTGGAGAAGTGTCTATTCATATCTTCTGCCCATTTTTTGATGTGATTAAAACGTTTGCAACTTTGTCTCCTCTCCAAGCTTGTTTTGCATTTACAGGCTGTTACTTTTATTTAGGAGCAAACATCATAGACCCTCCCTGTGGCTCTCAGAGAAGGGCTCAGGCTGCCTGTGGAATGGGGTGGGTTGTTGGAAGGACTTCCTGGTGAGTGGGCTGACACCTGCCCGCCCGGCTCCTTCCCCGGGTGGCCTCCGGAGGATGGAGGGGTGGCAGAAACCGCAGACTGCCCCCCTCCTCTGTCTCTGTGGTGGGTGGGGTGGGCAGAGTCATGAAAAGGCCAGAGGCAGCTGCCATTCTGCCTGCTATGAGCGGGGGTCAGCCAAGCAGAGCTGACAGCCTTGACCGACTGACAGCTCAAAGGACGTGCCAAGGGCTAGCCACTGGAAGGGCAGGTGCTGGGGGCACGGCTTTACCTTTTCTGCCCCTTGTAGAGATTCTGGAATGCTCTTTGCGTTTCTGGATTCTGAACAAGGAACCGAAGAAGTGGCTTATGTGGTGCATTTTCAGTGAGATTCTGCAGGAAAGGGAGCGTCCCAGAATTCACGGGAGACAAAACTAACAGCCTCCCTCTCACTGGCCCATGAAAATTCATTCCACGTGCTGTTGTGTAACGCTTCTTCAGCCTTCATTTCTTATTGATGCTCTGTAACTTAAGCGCAAGTATAACAGAAGCCCTCCTCGACCTCAGAGGGCCCCACTCCCTTCCCCACCTCCCATCTTCATCAAGCCAAGACAACTGTCTACCCCTAGAGGTCTGCTCACCGTGGTGAAGCAGCAGTTGAAACCCAGGACTAATCAGGAGCTCTGTCTTCAAAAGGTGTTTATCTCTGTCAACTCCCCTGGCCTGTTTTTGATGAAAGAGGCAGATGCTTGGCGTCCACCCCCTGCTGGCCCCTTCGCCGGCCCCTGGGGGAAATGCACGTTCAGAGAAGTTCTGCTTAATAGAGGAGGGCGTGCGCACTCCGTCATCCGGGGCAATCGCCTCCTGATTCTTGGCGCGCTTACCGGCTCATTTCTCGGAGCTCCTCCGTGAAGGAACGTTGTTTTCCTGGTGCCAGATTCGGAGCCGGCCTCACTTATGGCACAAAGTGGCAACCATTCTTCAGATGGAACTGCTCCGCGCTGGGAGCCTTCTGAATGGCCACACGTATGTCCCCAGGGGGGGTTAGCTCCCTTGACGGCCAGCGGACGCCCATCTCTTTTAGGGATATGGAGACATAGAGAGCAGGTGTGTCTGTCCGGATGCTTATCACCCCCAGAAGGGATTATGACAAGCTAACAGGAAAAAATCCTTTTGGCCAACATTTCAGTATTTGCTCTGGGCTAGATGCTATTCTAAGTATTTTTACAGAACCGCAGGAGATTGATGAGATGCTTATTCCCTACTTTGCCAGTGGAGCAACTGAGACACAAGGGGGCTGGGAAAACTACCTAAGTCCCACGGTCAGAAGGTGGCGGATGTCTTTGGAGATCTGAGTAACTGTTCTTGATGAAGACGCAATTTGAGCCACTCCTTGAGTACTGTTGAATTTCTTGTGTCCCAAGGGGCTTGGTCTTCCTTTCTGTGCCCCTTTGGTGGCTAAGGGAGTAGAAACTATGTGTAGTTGTCTTGTGACCCCTGGGCCCGGGGCCACATCTTCCTCAGGGCTGGAGCTGTCCCAGCGGAGCCCCACCCCTGTGTTCTGCCAGGACTTGGAGCCAGGATCTTTTCCTGGCTTATCCTCTGCTCACCGCAGTTCTCTCCTCCAGGCTGACCTCTGCCTTTACTCACCTGGGAAGCCCCAGTTGTGTCCTCCATGGTTCTAGAGGAAGCCCCCCTTGTTCCAGCAGGTAGCCCCTCCTGACAGCCCCTCTGCACCCTTCCCTCCCTCCCTCCCTCCCTCCCTCAGCACCCAGGCTTCTCTGCGTCCCAGGGTCCCAGCTTATGCACAGCCCAGTCTCTGTATTTTGCGTGTAGTTTTCTTCCTCCTCACAGCCCCCCTCCAGCCCCGAGCCCTCTGAAGGCCCAGTTAGGTGGGAAAGAGAGGCTGTGTTCATTTGGCTTGAATTCAGGCTTGGCGGGCTGATATAATGGTTTTCAATTTCCCCCCATTGTCCACGCTAGATAGTTTTGTGGTGTCCATATTTGAGCTTGAATTCAGTGAACCTGATTTTTTCGTTTTTCTAAAGTTACATCAAGTTACACCGAAATGATTCAGGAGGCAGGGGTGGCATGATCTGCGATGCTGGAGAAATGGGTCGAGTAATTAAAGGGTTTGTGTCATACTGAACCAGCGACCCACCGTGCTGCTGCAGATGAAGTCTGGGGTCTTGCTGGGATAGAAGAGGCCATTCCGCCCCTGTGTTCACCTACCAGGGAGAACCCCCTCCCCCCACGCCCCACCCCATGTCTCACTACCTCCTGCTTTCTCCAAAGACATGCCTCTTGTCCTGCAAGTTTCTTCAGTTCACAGACGGTTTTGCTAGAAGGAGCTCGAAGTGATGGCAAGAGGAATGGGGAGCAGGAGGAAAATCAGGGGAGGGGGCTGGAAGAAAGCCTTTCTGTCTTAAATCCTGGGCCCCCTTTATCCTGCTCATTTTGATCTTTAATCTCCTGGGGACCTTGGATGTGACTGTCAGCATGGTGTGGCCGGAATTTGGCTTTGTAAGCAAACTAATGCATGTGTGGACGTCTGGGAGGTTTTACTGTTTCAGACGAGGCTTACAAAAGTCCTACTAAGTGTGGGTCATGATTATGCACGGGGGATGGAAGGAGGACTGAATCCTAAACTCTTGCCTTGAGTCTAGAAAGACTGGGAACTTTATGGGAGAAAAACACCCAATAGCAGGGAGAGGTTCCTTAAGCAGAACATAGTTGGGGGTTGGCATTGTGTCTTGCCGACCATTGCTAGGGCTGCACGTTTGCTGTAATCATGACAGGAGTCCCAAGTGCAGAAATGCAGCAGAAAGAGCTTATCAGGCTGTTTTCTGTGATTTTCTGAAAGTAGCGACTTTTAGAAAGAGTGGGATCAAACCAATGCATTTGTTTCTATGTGTTCTGGACCCTCCCCTATGGCCATCCAACCCAGGATGGGTAGGCTGCCATACTGACATTTTTTTAAATTAAAGATTTTATTTATTTATTTGAGAGAGAGAGAGCACAAGCAGGGAGAAAAGCAGAGGGAGAAGCGGGCTCCCCGCTGAGCCCAGAGCCCAATGTGGGCTCCATCCCAGGACCCCGAGATCATGACCTGAGTTTAAGGCAGACGCTTAACCGACTGAACCCCCTGGGCACCCAACATTGACCTTCTGTGGAACTGGGAAAACATGACCTATAAACATCAGCAGTCATAGTTTGGCGAGTTCATTCCAAAATTCTCTGCGTCCCCTTGATTTACACTCTCTGATAACTAGGCCAGTCCTCAAGATTCTTAATTCTTCTGTGTTAATTTGAGGAGGCGCAAAAACTCTTTTGAGTGCTTTCTGTCGGGGATTTTTCTTGGGAGGCATATATATCAGGCTGGTATTTTTGGACGTTCTTGGTATGTCATCATTGCCATTATTATTAGGATTATCCCAACTGGTATGCATTTATCCAAAAAATCATGAACATGAGTCCCTGTATCTTATTTAAATATATATTTTATTCAGTTATTTTACTTTTAAATTTTCTTCTGTTTATCTTAGATTTTCTTCATTACTCAGGACACAGAGCCTTCCCCAGCTTTCCTAAATTTGAATTAAGACACGATCACAGCCAGGTTGCTCATACGATGATGTCTAAGCCAACCCACAAAACAGAACCACAGGAATGCCTCTGTGGCCATGAGAGCCACGTAGAATGCTTTTGCCAGAGTTTTAAGCTGTGCCTGTCTCTCAGTATCAGCCCCAGAGGAAGCTACACCGCGTTGGAATGGAAAGCAGACAAGATGCGGGGTGGCGGGAATTGTGGTGGGCATTGGAGCAGAAGGGCTGTATGGACACTTGCTGCCCACTGGGGAGGGGGAGAGGGGACAGGGACGAGGACAGGAGTGGGGTCCCGGGGTGTATGAAGGAGAGCAGGTGGAGGTGGAGCAGAGAGAGGAAGAGAGGGGCCAGATGTGCTGTGTGCTCAAGATAGGAACCCCTGTCCTGTGGGGTGATGCACAGTCACCGTCCTCCTGGCTTCATGCAGCGGGTCCCGGCAGGGCTGGTGAGAAATGTCCCGTCTTTGCTCCCCACCTCCCTGAGTGCCCACCTCTGGCAGCGGATCCTTCGTGGAAAGCGGGTATTTTTGGCCTGGGGGAAATTAAAAGCCCTTTTCTCCGTTTTCTGCTCCCTGAAGCCCCGTCCTGCCCTCCTCCCTGGCTGATTCCCTTCCTTCCTCCCTGGTCTCGGCCCCCATGTGGCTGTACGTCTGGGCCCTGACTGGATGGGGTTTCTGAGCTCCAGCGCTGAGTGGTCCCACCGAGTCCCCGCCTGCTTATCCTCTGCCAGCCTGGGGGAGGCAAGGGAGCTGTGCGTTGGGGGCGGGCAGGGGCAACAAGAGGAAGGAGGGCATGCAGGGCTGAGAGCCTGGGTCTGGGGGCCCTCGCGGCATGGGGGTGCATTCACGGTCAGCACCTGTCTTGCAGGTGGCCAGGGACCTTGTGAGGCGTCTACACTTGGAGGCCCACGTGGACAAACTGGTGGCCACCTACAGCGGGGGAACCAAGCGGAAGCTCTCTACAGCCTTGGCCCTGCTGGGCAAACCTGACCTGCTGCTGCTGGTGAGTAGTGGACAGATCCATGGTCTCTGGGCGTCTTCAACCAGGATGCCCCTCCGGGAAGGAAATTCACATCCACAGTGTGGGTTCTCCGAACAAATAAAACATTTTGCCCTAAGACAACATTTCCCAAACCGAGAGTGCCTGTTATCTATTTCATTGAGGATGCAGTGAAAATTTACCATTAACAGCAGTATTGTAGAATAACACCAGAACCCGAGTATAATCCGAAAACCAGTGTGCGCTTGACATCTAGCATGTCGTCTTTGAGTCTTTTCTATGTACCGGTAAGTGATCGTCACAATGGCAGCGACATGAGTCCACGGGGAGTCCTGTTGGTGGGTGTCAGGTGCAGGACGGACATGGCAGGGAGAGCAGGTCATTCGGCAGGAAGGGGGTGTGGACGCAGGGACTATGAGACGAGACTGCCCGTCGCCTGTCTGGGAACTGGAGTGAATCCAGTTCAGCCCGATGAAAGCATGAGCCGGTGGTGGGGCATCAAGAAACAGAGCCAATTGTCTTGCATTTCCAAAGGAACTCAAAGTCCTATCCTTCAAACAATACAAAAAAGGCACGATTTGGGTGCCATAGACAGGATACGAGTCCTTGGAGGGCGTCCCACAGCTTCCCTCGTGTATGAAGTCAGAGGGGCTGCAAAACGTGTGGGAAACAAATTCTTTTCTTCTTTCTGTTCTGGTTCATTCAATGGAAATGATTTTAAAGGGGACTCAAGAGGCCTGTGTTGGAAGAGGGGCCTCTCATTATTTAGTGGGGTGTCTTCTGGACTTGCAGCTGATTTTCCTTATTCGCTCTAAGCGTGTTTCTTTGCACAGCCAAGTCAAGGACCGCTGCGGCATGCCATCTTCTGACATCCGGGAGTAAATACAAACACTTGTCCCGTTCTGCAGGTTGTCAACTAGGTTTTCCGTACAAAAGGAGGCCAACATCGAAGGGCTCATGGGGCGTCGTGTCTGTTACCTTCTGTAGAACTTTCCCCAGGGCTCGGTCTCACCCAGCTCGTGTCCTGATTCAGGACAGAGACACCGACCAGCAGTGCATTCCCCGCCTGCTTCTTGCAGGCTTACTCTTGGCCTCCTTGGCGGCCCTAGACTTGGGCTTAGAGGTCAGACTTGAGTCAGCTGCCAGGGTCCAGGTTCTGCTTCTAGAAGCACCTCCCTGCACACATGTGGCCTGGCTTATACAACACATGTTTCCTCCTCCTCGTCGTCTGCAAGTGGCCGGGACACACTCCTGTGTATTGGGGATGCTGAAAGCCGTGGAATGATGCCCATGGCACATGGTACCCTATGGGCTTTAGTGACCATGGTGAAGGGGACTTGTTTGGAGCATTTTGTTCAAGACATGCCTTGAGGACCTTCCACATTCTCCCCCGAGGAAAGACAAATGGTTCCCACGTCTGACACCGGCGTGGGGTCAGGAAAATGCAGAGCTCCCCATCAGCTTTCTTGCCGAGCAATGCGTGACCACTGCTGCTATTTGCTTACTCTTCTAACTACACACGTATGTCATCCGGTTTGCAGAAAAGTGCCGGTGTTTGTTTTCCTGTGTGGTGCCATTTTTTTGGTCCACTTTCCATCTGTTTTTCTCCCGGAGACGTTGATGACCCTAAGCTCTTAAGAAAAATGTGCTTGGTCCTCCCTTACTGCAAAAATCCCAGAAATGCATCACGTGGTCCAGAACCGTTTCTCTCAAAAGTGGTTCAGTAAATGCTCTGGTGTTTACTGAAGGGGAAAGCTCCGGGTTCTAAGAGAGCCCACGCTACCTGGTGGTGCTCCTTGAGGCAGCTTCCTCTTGCCTCTTTCTTTGGAAGTTCTATGGAGGTGGACGGTGCAGCAAGGTGGGCCGTCCTCTCGGACCACCAGCTGTTATGAAGCTGTGCTGCCCATAGAACCAGCGTGGGGTCCACCCTGCCCCATGCCGGGCCCGGCCTCACGCAGCCTGTGTGTCCCAGTGTGCACCCCCAACACCTACCGTCATGTGTTCTCTCCTTCAGGATGAGCCCAGCTCTGGGATGGATCCCTGCTCCAAGCGGCACCTGTGGAATACGATACTGCAGGAGGTCCGGGGAGGCTGTGCGGTGGTGCTGACCTCCCACAGGTGAGCCCCAGCCCTCGTGGGGGCTGCCCAGGCTGGGGGCCAGACTGGGGGCACTGGCAAGAGCCGTGGAGTGGCCAGGGTCAGGCCCACGCAGCCCCTGTGCTCCTGTGTCCAGACAGCCCTGCTGCCATGGGGACTTAGCCGTGAGCCCCCCCGCACAGGTTAGGACCCTGAAGTGGAGATGGGTCAGGCAACAGAGCCAAAGCCACATAGGCGGCAAGTGGCTAGAGTCCGAGCCCAGTGGTCTGTCACAGGCACACACTTGCCTGTCTGGATTCCTCCTCCGGTCCTCCTGATGCTAGGTGTCAGCGCCCTTCTGCCCAACATCTTTTTTTTTAAAGGCTTTATCTATTTTAGGGGCGCCTGGGAGGCTCAGTAGGTTAAGCCTCTGCCTTCAGCTCAGGTCATGATCTCAGCGTCCTGGGATCGAGCCCCGCGTGGGGCTCTCTGCTCAGCAGGGAGCCTGCTTCCCCCTCTCTCTCTGCCTGCCTCTCTGCTTCCTTGTGATCTCTGTCTCTCTCTGTCAAATAAATAAAATCTAAAAAAAAAAAAAGATTTATTTATTTTATTTGAGAGAGAGCATGAGCACATGGGCTGGGGGAGGGGCAGAGGGACAGAAGCTGACTCCCTGCTGAGCAAAGGATCCTGAGGTCATGACCTGAGCCGAAGTCAATCTCCCAACCAACTGAGCCACCCAGGGGTCCCAGAAGTGTGGTCTTTTGTATCTGACTTCTAAGTCCCTTGCTGTGTCCTTGAGGCTCATCTGTGTGGTGCTGTGCATCAGCCATGGGCTGGTTTTCGGTGCTGAACAGTGCTCCCTGAGACCGTGTTTCATGCATTCTTCCCTAGTCCATGGCCCTTGGGACTGATTCCAGTATGAGGTGCTGTGAACGGTCATGCGACTGTCTTTGTGTGGGCGTATCTTTTTATTTGTCTCGGGTGGTTTTTAGGAGCCCAATTGCTGGATTGTGCAGTAAGCTTGTGTTTAATCCTTTAAGCCAGAGTAGGGCTTTTGCTTTCAGACGTGGCTTCATCATTTCATGTTCCCAGGACCAAAGATGAAGTTCCTAGTTTCGCAGACTCTTGTCAACACTCTGTCTTTCTGATTGCAGCCATCCTGGCAAAGTGTGATTTTAATTCACATTGTCCAGATGAGTGTGTCATCTCTGTCTTCTCAGCTGTGTTGTTTCTTACAGGAAGCCAGCCAGTGCTAATTCTCATGTTGCCCAGAATATCATGGGTCATTTCCGCTATTCAGCTCACAGGATTTCCCTTGGACTTCCACGTTTCACAGTTAACTGCAGTGTGTCCAGAGGTGGATCTCTTTGATTATCCTACCTTGGATTCGTTGTGCTTCTCAAACGCATGGGTTAATGTTTTTCAGTAAATGTGGGGACATTTTTGGCCATTACTTACTCCAGTGTTTTTTCTGGCTTTTTCTTTGGTTTTCTTTTGATGCATTGGTACTTTCTGTGTATATATGATGGTGTCCCATGGATCTATGGGTTTCTGTCCATTTCTTTTTAGCATTTTTTTTCTCTTTCAGATTGAATAATCTTCATTGATCTCTCTTCAAGTTCACTCATGTTTTCTTCTGCTACTCAAACTTTGCTCTTGGCCCCATGATGAAACTTTCATTCCATTTATCATACTCTTCAACTAAAAAGAATCCATTTGGCCCTTTTTTTATGTTTGTTTATTTTTGGAGAGAGAGCACAGGTGGGAGGGCAGACAGTAAGGGAGAGAACTCTCAACCAGACCGCCCACTAAGCACGGACCCCAGTGCAGGTCTCGATCTCATGACCTGGAGACCATGACCTGAGCTGAAACCAACAGTTGGATACCCAACTGGCTGAGCCACCCAGGTGTCCCATTTGGTCCTTTAAAAAAATTAATTCCAATCTACCTCAGAACCTCTATTTATTGATCATTATTGTCATTTAAAAATTTTTTTGAAACATTGTTTCCTTTAGTGCTTTGAACATACATAGAATAGCTTCACTCATGATTCTTTTCTACTAACCATAGCATTTAGGGACACTTAGGAACAGTTTCTGCTGACTGTTTTCCCCTAAGGATGGGTAACAGTTTCTGGTTTCTTCTGTAGGTTTTAATTTTTTGTCAAAAGCTGGATGTTTCACAATACTTAATAAAATGTAACATCTCTGGTTTGATTTCTCCCCATCCTCCAAAGTTGCTGTTATTGCCAGGTTTTTTGTTCTTGTTTTTGTTTTTGTTTTGTTTCTGATTTGTTCCTTTTCTGTCTCTGCGTGTTAGTGTTTCTTTGCCAGGGATGTGTCTATGAGATCTCTCTCCCCTGCAGCGAGTAACTCCTGATGCCTGCCTTCAGTTTGTGTTTTAAATTTTGTGTTCATGTTTTAAAACTCAGCTTCCTTGGAGCCACCCTGATGGTACACGGGCAGAGGCAGCCCTCAGCCATCTCAAGGCACCAAAGATTCTGTCCTCTGCCAATGGATCTGTGTGTGCACAGGGGAGAATATTCCAAGCCCAGGCCTCTTGTCGATAGCCCAGTTTTGCTTTCTCCTGGGTTCTCCTGGTCTCTGAGCTGTGTACGTGGGTGGCCCCTGGATTCATGTGGAGCGTGCAGTTGGCGTGGCCCTGCTTTGACCTCTCCTACGTGTACATGCAGCCCCAGTGAGCTATATGTGTACAATATTAGCCTAGTGGAGCCTACCTTTGGCCAGATACCAGAGCTATGGGCCCTTCCTGTTTGCTAGACTCCACAGAACTCACTTACGCTGACAATGTCACCGGGTACAAGCATTTCCCAGTGGTCCACACTGAGAGCCACTACTCTGCTAATCCTCACGGTCTGCCCTGCCTGCTAGCAGGTGCATGTTTGTGAAGCTAATCCCGGATTACCCGTCTTCTTACCCTCAATTCATCCGTTTGCCACCTGTGCATGCCTTTGGTCAATTTCCAGAATTCTGAAATGGGTGTTTGGGTTCATTTTGTCCAGCTTTATAGCTGTTTCTGGGGGGAAAAGACCTGCCAATTTTTTAACTTGGCCACAGCCAAAAGTCCTCCTCCAGCTTTTTTGTCTTGGTTTTGTTTCTCTTCGGAAAATAAAATTTTACATCGAAGTAAATTGCGTACAACTCTACCTGATACGATATATACATGTTGGCTGAAAACGATCTTTTGGCCATGCCAAGTCCAGAATCTCTGCTCGTTATGTTGGCATTTGGTAAGTCCTCACGTTCACAGGTAGGTTCTAGGATTGGATAAACTGGTGTCACGTTAAAAATGCCTCTTAAATTCCGTAGAGCAGGTAATTATTGCCGACAGTTCTCAGAAAGACCACACGTCACTATAATTTCTGTTTTATGTCCTCCTGTTCATACAACTTCACGTTAATGATGTATCTTCATTTCTATAAATCTGTCCATTTTCATGCAATACAAAGGTCTAAATGACTCACGATTAATGAAGAGTAGGGAAGCTGGTGATTGATTCTGTGATTCTAAAACAGCTGTCTTCAGCTGAAAAGTTTCCAAATCGCACAGTTTCCTCTTAATTTCGAGTTCCTGTCTCTGTTTTTTTCTTCTTTCTTTTTTTTAAATTCCTTACCTAGAGGACCATGGTAGAAACATGAGGTGGGAAGAGGAATTAAAATGAGTCCATCCATGGCACCCTGGGTGGCTCTGTCGGTTAAGCATCTGACTCTTGATTTCGGCTCAGGTGGTGAGCTCAGGGCCATGGGACTGGGCCTGGCGTCAGGCTCCATGCTCAGCCTGGAGTCTGCTAGTCCCTCTCCCTCTGCCCTTTCCCCGGCTCTCTCTCTCTCTCTCAAATAAATAAAATCTTAAAAAAAAACCCATAAAGAGTCCATCCAAAAATGACCAGGAGTATTTCTTGCTTGCCCGTCAAACCCTGACTTATACATTCCATTATAAACCCTTAAATCTTGTGGCCCATCCCCCCGCCGCCCCCGACCAGAGCTCTTCTCCAGTCAGCTGAGCCACCCAGAGGAAATATAGTGCTCGTTTTCTGAGTAAATGGCCAGAGATTGCTTTCATTGATGTCGAACCCCTAGCAGTGTATATGCTGATTGATGCTGAAAATCACCCAAATCCCACAGTCTGTCCCCGCTAGGCTGAGATGCTGTGATTGCCCACGTGTTTTTTGGACCTTGTCTGCTAATGACAGTTCAAGTTCATTTGAAATTACCAAGTCACTCCTCCGACGTCTGTTGTTACGTGGATCTCCACTCATCAGAACTAATGCAGAAATGGCTTCCTATTCTGCCCATTTAATTACAGCACCTACTACACGCTCATAAAAATGGAATTAGATTGTTTTAAATTGGGATTAAAGAAACAGAGAAAGACATGTTTGCATAGAAAGATAGATAAAGCGCATGTTGAACGTGGATAGCATGTATTCCGCAGACTTCATGTTAAGCCACTATAACAAAGACCCCAAGTCACAGTGGCTCAGAGTAGACCTGTGTTCCTTTTCCCCACTGACGATTCATGTCGGTGGGTTGTGCTGGAGTCCAAAGTCATCCAAGGACTCAGGGTCTTGCCACAATGCCACTTGGTCACCTGTAAATTTGTCATCATCTTCATGGTTGAAATCAGCTTTCTAGTACCCCACATGGAAAGTGGAAAGAACCAATATGCAGGACAAGTGGCTTGTCTTAATTTGACACGACCCAGAAATCATACTTCCCATTGATGTCTACCTCCAGCTGCACAGAAGGCTGACCTGTATAGCCTTGATCTGAACGTGCCGTGACCTGATGAGCAGACTGCTTAATGTCCATTTCCTAACAGTAAAAACAATACATGTTTCCTATAGGTGGCTTGGATGGTACAATGAGGTATAAGAAGGAAAGACATTCCACTACTAACCTTTTAAAGTGCCATCCCAATCACACATTTTTGTGTTTTTCCTTTTTTTCATTTTTGTATTTTCCTGCCACATTTTTTCCCACATACAGGTACAATATTCCTAACATGCATTGTCATTTTATCATTACCATATCATTACTTTTTCCCTGTGCAATTAATTGAGGCTAGAAAACCTCATTTAAATGGCTGATTAGCACGTGGGTGCACTCGCATTTGTAGGAGTGCTGTATTATCCTACTGTGGAACTGATTTCTGGATTTCTGCTCTGGGAAACAACTTGGTTGCATTCATATTTTCTGAGTTTCCTAATGTAACTCATTAGGAAACTAATGAATTCCTAGAAAAGAGATTATTGCCAGATTTGGGTTTTGGAAACTTATACCAGTTTTTCACTCCCACCAGTAGTATGGGGGGGGGGGCCTTCTTAGGATCATAGAGAAGATGTTTTTAGCTTTTTTGAGATTTTTTTTTTGATCTGAGAAATCATTGTTTTTATTTGCCCTGGAGATGGGGAAAAATGTGTTTTCCCATGTAACATGCAAAAGTACACATGGCCAATGCCTTCTGGCTGGAAAATGATTTTAAGATCCCGTATCTGGTAGTTGAGTATCTGATTTGTGGGTATGTGTATTACCTGTGATCAGTTCTTCGAAACGTCTGTAGGTTTGCCCTTTTCCCTGGATTGCACTTTCATTTTTCTGTTTTTACCCTAACATGTATCTATTCTTTATACTGAATGTATCAACCCTCGTGCATTGCGTTCATTGTCATTATTTTTTATGTTAGTTCGCTGTGGTGACACATTTATTAGAAGTTTGTAGTTTTGCATTTTCAACTGCCAAACATCCCTTTCAGAGCCCCTTCTGCTGTCCTTATGCTAGATGCAGTGCCCCTCCTGCGATGTTTGAGGTGTGAAGGTCTCCTTCGGCACTGTCTTAACTGGTTCCAGGGACCTGCCTTCTAATGCGTTAGCATATTGCTTTATTTAAGCTAATTGAGCTTTATCACTACTCAGCAGGGAGTCTGCTTTTCCCTCTCTTCCTCTGCCTCCCCCCTGCTCATATTCTCTCTCTCTCTCAACTAAATAAATAAAAATCCTTAAAAAATAAGGTATTTGAGCTTTAAACCAAATGTTAATAGTTTCTGGGGCTTACTTCTCTTCCTACTGACAGTTTTTCTGCCTCTCACTAAATAACGTTGAAGATAGGCTTTGTAACTGACTGGCATTATACTATATCCTTGTTATAACTTGTTATTTTCTATATAATTATAATAATACTTTTACAAGTTACAAGCCTTTATTACATCTTTTATATGAAGATAATATTATACAATATTACAAACTAAATTATAGTTACAAATGTAAATGGTGATTGTTATATTTTATATTATGTATGATAATAAAATAGAATTCATATGTGTATTTTGTATAAAATTCACTTATTCCATTTTATATTTGTATGTACATATTTCATAAAATAATTTTCTTAACAATAAATTCATATTATAATACTTTCCTTTTTCTAAGTATATTCTGTTTTCCTTTTCTTGACATGTCTTTTTATCGATTTAGGATTTCATTTAGGTTTCTAGTAGATCTTATTGCTTTTATTTCACATAAAACGTCCACATTTTCTGTGAAGGTCACTCATATCTCGTTTATGTTTTTGTACTGTCACTAAAAGGTTCTGTCTTCATAGCGGTTTCTCCTTGGATATTGAAATGCTGCTAAGTTTTTGGACAAGTGTGTCATGGGCTGTCTAAATAAAACATCCACTTAAAAAGTGCTTTGGGGGGTTCTGTAAGGTTTGTATAGAGAAAATTGTTGAATTTACAATAGTATTGTTTTTTTTTAAGATTTTATTTATTTATGTGAGAGAGAACGCGAGAGACAGAGCATGAGCAGTGGGAGGGAAAGGGGCAGAGGGAGAAGCAGGCTCCCCACTGAGCAGAGAGCCCGATGGGGGGCTTGGTCCCAGGACCCTGGGATCATGACCTGAGCCAAAAGCAGATGCTTCTCCGACTGAGCCACCCAGCTGCCCCAACAACAGTAGCGTCTTTATCTACATGTTGGTTTGACTGTTTGGTCCAAGCCTGGCGTCTCTAGGACATGGCTCACTCTTGGGCTTCTTGTCTTTCTCTGCAGCATGGAGGAGTGTGAGGCTCTTTGCACGAGACTTGCCATAATGGTCAAGGGCAGCTTCAGGTGCCTCGGCTCCCCCCAGCACATTAAAGACAGGTATGTTGCATGAACGTTGTGTGTTGCACATATACACGTATGCTGTGCATGTGCTGCATGTGTAGTTCCCTTCCCGTTGAACTGTTTGCCCTAAGTCAGCAGCGTGATGCACCTGTCGTCGGTGATGCTCTGGAGCCAGCACGGCCCGGCCCCCTCGCAGCCTGGGAAGGGAGACGCGGGCTGAGCAGGTGAGGGTGGGCGGGATGCACAGGGACCCAGCCATTCCCTACCACGTTAACGGCTTCCTCTGGGAGGACAGGCACTCTCTTTGTGACAGTCAAGATGGAGAGAGGAGAAGAACGTCCTTGCTGATACAGAATACCTTTCACACCATTGTCCAGCCCTGTAGCCCTCGTCCAGGGTAGATCGGGGGCCCATGTTATCTGCCGCTGCCGCACCGTGGAACATGTCTGCGCTGAGTCAGGGGGAACATGGGGCTGTTGTGGTCGGTTTTCATTTGGACAAGTAAGGACTTAAGATTTTTCCTGTGTGTCCTCATCCCTTAGATTTCTTCCCTGCTGATTGTCTTTTCATGTCTTTTCTGTTGACTTTTTGGGATCATCATGATTTTGCTGTCAATCTCTACAAGCGTGTTTCTGTACCAGTATTAAGGTCTTCGAAACTTCAGGGTCACCTAAACTATTTTCACAGTTTCTGGTTTCCTTTTAACTTGCTGTTTGATCTGTTGTTTCTGATACAGAATAATTCATTAATGTATGTTGATGAATTTTTCATTTTCATTTATCCAGTGTTTTTGAAGTTGGAATTTGCAGGCAGAGGTTTGTTAAACAGATCTATATATTAAGTTGAAATGTGTTTATTTCACAGAGCAAATATCATGGGATGCTTGTTGTCCTGTCCCGGGGAGCAAATATCCACTTTCCAATGGCTCGGAGCCGGGTGCTGCCTGGACAGCAGATCCCTCTCCTGCTTGCTGTGTGGGGTTGGTCACTTATCAGATCAACCTGCTGGAAACTGTTCTCAATATGTACTCCACTCACCTCTAATAAGTGTCATCAAAAGAAAAATAATATTTCACACTCCCTAACCTTTATGAATGCTTACATAAAGTTTTATAGCCCATGCCTGATTGTTAGCTGATTTATGTCTTAGCTTAGCTACCTTCCTCTCTCCAGCTTTTTGCAAGTTGGCTGGAGGTGGCAGCCCCAGGAAGCAAGGGGGAACCAACCTCCTCCAGAGGGTGTGGTCTGTGTCTCACCTCCTCCTGGTTTCAGTTCCGATAATGCATCCTGCGGCTGAGCGCAGACTGTTAGTAACGTGTGAGCTGGACAGTGACCAAGCAGGAACTGGCTGGTGGGTGATTTGCACTAAAATTACAAAACATAATGTGTGAAGCTGGTATTTTCCTGCAGCGAATAAACTGATGACATCTGTTTTTGTAATATGAGATGGAAGGTGAAGGGTTAATCCTGACGTGGACCCAGGAGTCCCCAGCCTCTGTGCCTGCGGAGGTCCCTGTGGCTGAGGGGCTGCATGGAGAGCGTGGGCTCCTTCCCCACTCCTCTCTGTGCACAGCCCATGGGCACGCTCTTCAGCGGGCTTTAACCAGATGTGACACGCACATCTGACATGTACACAGTTTGGCTTCCAGCCCTGCTGTCCCCCACACGGCATGCGGTGCTGTCCCAGTGTCTGATGGCATCTCCATGTGCTGTGACTGGGAGCGCTGGTGACCCTAGAATTTCGGTCTGTG